>ONZH01000930.1:0-50113 GCA_900303285.1 Rhinella marina
TGACAAGCGCAAAGCCTCTGACTTCATGCTGAGCTGTGACTTTTTCAGCAGACAAAGCAGCAGGATGGTGACGCTGATAATGGCGGCATCGCCGCTGACCATCTGTGTTGACTCCTTAAAGTGGCTTAACACCTGACAGATATCAGACATCCACATCCACTTCTCATTGTAGACTTGAGGAAGCTGACTAACCTGACTACCAGTTCTTGTGGAAGTTGTCATCTGGCAGTCTAAAATCGCTCTGCGCTGCTGGTAAACCCTGGCTAACATGTGTAATGTGGAATTCCATTGTGGTCACGTCGCACAACAGTCGTTGAGCTTTCAGTTGTAAGCGACGTTGCACTGCCCTGAGAGTGGCAGAATCTGTGGTTGACTTGCGAAAATGCGCACAGATGCGTCGCACCTTGGTGTGCAAATCAGACAAATTAGGGTAGGTCTTGAGGAACCGCTGAACCACAAGATTGAACACGTGGGCCAGGCAGGTTTTATATGCAGTGTTTATATGGATTGTTATTACTTTGGGAAATAGTATTGGTGTATAATGGCACATGTGTGAGTCTGCCGAGTTGCAGAGCCGCCACCAGGTTATGCCCGTTGTCACACACAACCATGCCTGGTTTGAGTTTCAGCGGCACCAGCCAAAGATCGGTCTGCGCCGTGATGCCCTGTAACAGCTCTTGAGCGGTGTGCCTCTTGTCACCTAAGATCAGCAGTTTCAGCACCACCTGTTGGCACTTACCCATGGCAGTGCTGCTGCACCTAGAGCTACCGACTGAAGGCACCGTGCTCACAGATTGTATTTGAGAGTAGGAGGAGGGGTTGGAGGAAGAGGCATAATAAGTCGGAGAAACCGTGATCGAGGCAGGCCCTGCAATCATCGGTGTGGGCAGTACATGAGCAGCCCCAGGGTCAGACTCGGTCCCAGCCTCCACTAAGTTAACCCAATGTGCCTTCAGGAAAATATAGTGTCCCTGCCCGCCAGCACTTGTCCACGTGTCCGTGGTTTGGTGGACCTTCTCAGTAACCGCGTTGGTCAGGGCACGGATGATGTTCTCTGACACGTGCTGGTGTAGGGCTGGGATGGCACATCGGCATAGTGGCAGCTGGGGACCAAGTACCGAGGGACAGCCAGAGCTATCAGGTTGCGGAAACCTCAGTCTCTACCAGTCTATAGCGCAGCATCTCCAGGCTCAGCAGTTTGAAAATGTGGACGTTTAGGGCTTGTGCATGTGGGTGGGTGGAATTGTATTTGCGTTTGCGCTTGCGCTCCAATGTCTGATGCAAACACAGCTGAAGGCTGTGCTAGGACACATTGGTGTAGGGTGTGGAGGACCGTGGAGGTGAAGGGGTGGTTGTAGGGCGGGAGGCGCTTGTGTCGGGGTCCTGGGCGGAGGGTTGACTCGCCGAGCCAGCATGTGACACAGGGGAAGGAGCAGTGGTGTGATCCGCAGAAGGTGAACGGCCTTGGTTCCATTGAGTCATGTGTTTAGCACTCATATGCCTGCGCATGCTGGTAGTGGTTAGGCTGGTAGTGGTGGCTCCCCTGCTGATCCTGGTGTGGCACAGGTTGCACACCACAGTCCGTCGGTCATCCTCACTTTCTGTAAAGAACCTCCCGACTTGCAAACATCTAGTTGCTGATCTACTTGATCTGGCCCTGCTTCTCCCTCTGGCCACCCCACTGCCTCTTCCAACCTGTTCTGGTGCTGCACTTGCCTCCCTCTCAGAAGCACTGTCTTGACTAGGCTTACCAATCCAGCTCGGGTCAGTTACCTCATCATCCACCTGCTCTTCCTCCTTTTCCTCACTATGCTCCCCCCTCGGACTTACTGCCCTGACAAAACGTCACTGTCTGAAAACCGTGTCTCATCATCTTCATATGACACCTCTTGACAAACTACTTGCACTAAGTCCACAATCTTATCCCCGACAGACTGCGAAAGTTTGAAATTTTGTTCATCGGGACAGAGGAACTGCTCCGGTTGCTGCTGAGCAGTGGTTTGTTACTCTGGGAAGGGTCCTGAAAAGAGTTCATGGGAGTATGCTGGATCTGAATCCATATTTTCCATGGGGGGGCCAGGCGAGTATGCTGGATCTGAATCCATATTTTCCATGGGGGGGCCAGGCTGGGGGGAAGGAGGTTGAGCTGGAGGAGCCAGAGGTCTACTCCCTTGGCTAGCATGGGTGGACTGCGTGGAAGACTGGGTGGTGGATAAATTACTGGACACATTATCGCTATCCACGTCATCACCTGTTCGCACTGTTGTGGTTTCAATGTTGGTGTACCACGTGACCCTGTAAGTTGCAAGATGAAGCTAGGGAGCGAAACTCTGCGGCATTCCACTGCTCCCTCATCAGTAGGTACTGTGTCACCCTGCCCAGGACCACGTCCACGTCCTCGACCCTTAGCCCTTGGGTTCATCATTTTGTGTAATCACTATACTGTAGAATTAATATCTGAGGCCAAAAACGTATTCTCTAGACTGTGGCTAGTGTACCACACACCACACAATTTTTTCAACACAATTTTTCACTGGACTGTATTAAATGTATCTGAGAGAAAAAAACGTATTCTCTAGACTGCTGCTAGTGTACCGCAAAACACAGAATTTTTCACTGGACTGTATTAAATGTATCTGAGAGAAAAAACGTATTCTCTAGACTGCTGCTAGTGTCACGAGTGGGCTTGCGCCTGGAATCAGACGCTCTGCGCGGCTTTCTAAGTGACATGTTTGACAGGCTTCCCTGTGGTTTGGGTGCTGTTCTCCACACCCCTTCCCCTCAGCTGTTGCCGCTTGGCAATTAGCTTTCTGCTATTTACCTCTTCCTCTCCCAGTATCCCTTGCGGGTTATATCTTCTACATCCCTGATTGAGAGTGGTGTGGATCTCGGCTGAGATCCAGTTGCTGAGTTCTACCTAAAGTTAAGTGTTTTCCCTTCCTTTGGTTATTCCCGTTTTGAGTCTCTTGTTCCTCCTTATGCTTGGAGGAACGGGTTACTCTCTTGTGTCACTAGACTGCAGGGTGATCTAGGGTATATCAAGATTAGGTTCCTGCGTATGGGCTTTCCTACCACCCGGGTTAGCTCATACTGGTAGCCAGCTAGGGCCTAGTCTTAGGGTCCCCTGCAGGAGGTGACCAGTTCCCTGGTTTTGTCTGTTCCCATCCTTCTTACGCTCGGTGTGGCCTTTCCCCCCACACCAGAGCGTGACAGCTAGTGTACAGCACAACGCAATTTTTCACTGGACTGTATTAAATGTATCTGAGAGAAAAAAGTATTCTCTAGACTGCGGCTAGTGTACCGCACACCACACAATTTTTCACTGCACTGTAGGATATATAACTGACAGAAAAAACATATATTTTCTATACTCCAGCTACTGTGCAGCACACGGCAGAATTTTTCACTGCACTGTACAATATATAACTGAGAGAAAAAACTTAGTCTTTAGACTGTGGCTATTGTACCGCAAACCACTCCATTTTTCACTGCACTGTAGTATATATAACTGAGAGGAAAAAAACATATATTTTCTACACTCCGCTAGTGTGCAGCACACGACAGAATTTTTCACTGCACTGTAGTATATATAACTGAGAGAAAAAACGTATATTTTCTAGACTCTGGCTAGTATGCAGCACACAACAGAATTTTTCACTGCACTGTAGTATATATAACTGAGAGAAAAAACATATATTTTCTAGACTCCGACTAGTGTGCAGCACACAACAGAATTTTGCACTGTACTGTAGTATATATAACTAAAAGAGAAAAAACGTATATTTTCTAGACTCCGGCTAGCGTGCAGCACGCGACAGAATTTTGCACTGCACTGTAGTATATATAACTATGAGAAAAAACGTATATTTTCTAGACCCCGGCTAGCGTGCAGCACACGACAGAATTTTGCACTGCACTGTAGTATTTATATCTGAGAGAAAAAAAACATATATTTTCTAGACTCCGGCTAGTGTACCGCACACCACACAATTTTTCACTGGACTGTAGTATATATATGTGAGAGAAAAAACACATTTTCTAGACTGCGGCTACTTTACCGCACACCACAGAATTGTTCACTGGACTGTAGTCACCGCCATGCTGTGTCAGGCTAAATTTTTGGGCGGTTCAGCTGCTATCTTAGTCTAACCAAGTCACTCTGGAGTTCACCGCCATGCTGTAAACTGCTATCTCAGTCTTAACAAGTCATCCTGGGGTTCACCCCCATGCTGTAAACTGCAATCTCAGTCAAACTTTGTAATTTAGGGGTTCACCACCAAGGTGTGCTAGACTACAATTTTAGCGGGTTCACCTGCAATCTCAGTCACAGACTGTCATTCAGGGGTTCACCACTATGCTTTTTTAAACCATTTGTTTCTTAGGGTCACCTCCAGGCTCTCACCCACAATTTTTTGGAGGCTCGCCACTACACTGTTGGCCAAAATTGTCTTGAGGGTCACCGGCGGCCTCTCCTCCACAACTTCAAGGAGGGTTACTGCCAGGTCCTGGCACACAAACATTGTCTTGAGGGGCACTAAAAGGCTCTGCACACACACACATGTGGAGACTAATAGGTGGGTGCAGTGTGCGTCTTAGTCCGTCTGGAATTAGGAAAGCTGGGCACTGTGCTTGTAGGTCTTTGTGTCTGCCGTGGATAGGGTGGGTGGGTGTTGGGTGCGTGTTTGCCCGTCTGGGATGGGGAGAGCTGGGCACTGTGCTGGGAGAACTTTGTGTACGCTGTGGACTACTGGGTCGGTGCGGGGAGGGAGACGCTTATGCCTGCGTCCTGGGGCGGGGGAAAGGACAGCAGTGCCTGCATAGGCAGTGGTGTCACCCACAGGCGGTGATGGACCTTCGTTGCACCTAGTCGGGTGCTGTACTAACATGTGATGGGCATGTGCCTTGCTCATCTTGGTCTGGGTCAGCACAATTATCTTGAGGGTCACCACCAGGCTGTTGGCCAGAATTTGGCGTAATGGTACAATTAGACAGCCTCAGAGGCGTCCATGCATGCTGCCCCTGCTGTTTCCTGTCCATTTCCGTGGTGTTTCCATCATTTTCTGAGGTTTCCAGGTTTTAACGCAACCTTCCCTGTGCAGAGCTTTGGTCCCCTGCAAAAAATGCTCGAGTCTCCTATTGACTTCAATGGGGTTCATTATTCGAAACGAGCACTCGAGCATCCGGAAAAATTTGACTCGAATAACTAGCACCCGAGCATTTTAGTGCTCGCTCATCTCTATTCCTGAACCAACAGTGGCAAGGTACACGACTGTCTAGACAGGATAAGGAGGATGATGATAAGGAGGAAGGTCCATGTTCACAGCAGGGTGACACCCAAGTCAGCTTTTGGGCATCACTGGAGCATGGCTGTGGGATATAGAGGACACAAACAATACACCTCCCACTAAGGACAGCTTGTTGTTGCCTCTGGACAGCCTAGCAACTAAATGCTGCAGTACCTGCTCAACGACCGCTGAGTTGCCCACATTCTAACCAATGCTGATTACTGGTGGCCACCCTGCTAGATCCCTGCTACAAGGACAACATGCCATCCTTAATTCCGTCACTAGAACGTGATCGGAATATGCACAAGTACAAGTGCACGCTAGTAGATGCGCTACTGATGGCGTTCCCACATGACAGCAGAGGCTCAGTGGAAGCACAAATGCAAAGGCAGAGTAGGAAGAAGTCATCAATGCAGCTAGGGCAAAGTCAGCACCTCACAGTCAGCACCACGTACCAGCTGATATGGACCATCTTAGCAGGAAGCACCTTTGCAGCAACATGGTGCACATGCCTGCAGATACTGATGGATCTGCCCTATTCAACTTCTAAGTCTCCAAATTGGGCACATGGCCTGAGCTTGCCCTTTACACCTTGGAGGTGCTGGCCTGTCCTGCGGCCAGTGTATTGTCCAAACATGTGTTTATCATAAGGGGGGAATATGCCTTTGATTGGCAGAGTAGAGAAGTATACCTGCCACACCCAGCTATTGTTTAAATCCGCACTTTCTGAATTCTCTTTGACATTTCCCAATGTTTTGGCGTCTATGTAAACAAAAAAAGAAAACTGAAAATTTGGCTACCTCCTCCGCCTCTTCTGCCTACAGCATCATGTCTGCCTCCTCCTACACTTGGACCCCCATCTCCTGGCACAAATTTATTCTGATTTAGATTAGCAGAGTAGAGAAGTTTACTGGCCGCACCCCAAAAAATAGCTAAAGGTCGCACACAGAATTGACGGACACATGGAAATAAACCAAACAGAAAGAGTGTTGGGTTCCTTCCCCACTTCAAAGTCCAACACTTTTTTCAAATAGGGGGATGCTTCCCCAGCCAACACCTTCAAGAGAAAAATGCCATCCTCATCATACATATTACATAACCCCACATTTTCACTATACATTTCATATGAACCATTGAACAGTTCACTTCTGGGCCATTCGCTTTTAGGGATGATCAAATTGACTTTGGATGCTTAATCAGAAGTCAATTTGCATAAAACTTTGTTTTAGTATTGTATGGAGTGGGTGCTCCGTACAGTATTAGAATGTATTGGCTCAGCGGAGCAGAATTTATTACTTTGTGAAGTCTCGCTAGACTTTGTGTAATAACTTCGGAAATTAATTTCTACTATAAAAAACCTTTGTACTGAACTCAGGTTCTGTTTCAAGGAGCACACGCTCCGTACAGTATTAAAACAAGGTTTTATGCATATTGATTTCAGATGGAGCATCCTAAGTCTATTCACTCATCCCTATTCACTTTCTTCAGTAGGCTTGGATTCCTGAGGAGGCCCCCAGCTGTCTTATCTAACCTTCTCACTTTTACGCCATCTCCCTTGGCGATTCGACCCATAAGGTTTCCAGGGTGTTTTTCTTCCATCATCATTATGGCAACACCTAAAACCTCTGTCTTCATTTCCACCTCTTCTGTAACCTCTGACATCTTAACCACTTCTCCAAGAACTAGAGTCTTTGTCCAATCCTCTATGTGATGTCGGATCCTCATCAAAGGTCCTTCTTGGGACACATTTGTCCTTCAAACCACGTCAAGGACCTCAGTCATCATCAAAACCTCTCCAGGGTCACTTATCAAAACCACATCTGGGGCCCCTCATTAAAGCCACACCTGGGACTTCTGTCCTTGTCAGAGCCACACCTGGGTCCCCATCCTCAAAGCCAGACCTGGAACCACTGTACTTGTCAAATCCATACCTGGGACCCCTATCCTTATCAAAGCCATGCCTGGGACCACTGTCCTCATCAAAGCCACATATGGCTCCTGGAACCTCTATCATCTTCACCACTTCTCCATGAACTATGGTTTTCGTCCAATCCTCTAGGTGATGTCCAATCCTCATCAAAGCCCCTTCTTGGGCTGCATTCATCCTCCAAACCATGGTGAAGATCACAATCATCATCAAAACCTCTCAGTGGTCCCTTTTCAAAGCTCCACCTGGGACCCCTGTCCTTGTCAAAGCCATACCTGGAACCCCTATCCTTGTCAAAGCTGCGCCTTAGACCCCTGTCCTTATCAAAGTAACACCTGGGACCCCTGTCTTCTTCCCCACTAGTCCGGAAGCCTCTATAATCTTCACCACTTCTCCATGAACTAGGGTCTTCTTCCAATCCTCTAGGTGATGTCTGATCATCATTAAAGGCCTTTCTTAGGCCACTTTCATCCTCCAAAACACAGCAAGGACCATGATCATCATCAAAACATATCAGGGGTCCCGCGTCAAACTCCCAATTTGGATCCCTTTCCTCATCGAAATCCTCACCAAAGCTTCACCTGGGACTCTTGTCCTCATTAAAGCCCTGTCTGGGAGCCCTGTATTTATCCCCACCACTCCTGGAACCTCTACCATCTTAAACACTTTTCCATGAACTAAGATCTTTGTACAATTCTCTACGTGGTGTCCGATCCTCATCAATGCCCCTTCATGGGCCACATTCATCCTCTAAACCACGATGAGAAGCATGATCATCATCAAAGCCTCTTTAGGGTCCCTTGTCAAAGCCACCCCTGTCCTCATCAAAACTCCACCTAAGACCTCTGTCCTTGTCAAAACCCCACCTGGGAAACCTGTCTTTATCAAAGCCGTGCCTGGGACTCCTGTCTTCATCCCTACCTCTCCTGTAACCTCTATCATCTTCAACACTTCTCCATGAACTAGGGTCTAGGAACTAGGGTCTAATCCGCTATGTGGTGTCTGATTTTCATCAAAGGCCCTTCTTGGTCCACATGATGGCAAGGACCACAGTCATCATGGAAACCTATCCGGGTCCCTCATCAAAACCGAGCCTGGGCTTCCAATTGAGCCTGATGTTGAGACACATGGCCTATTGTTAGACACGTTAAACTTCTTTGTGCCTCTTTTTATCCTGTGCCCCAAAGTTCTGGTCCCCATTGACTTCAATGGGGTTCGGTGTTCAATGAGGTTCGGTCATCAATATCTGTAACTCCAGGTCAGTTTCATAGTACAGTGTGACAAAAAATGGATTTGTGCTAAATCATAGACCTCTCTTACTTATTCATAAATTCTGAAGTACAAATCATTTATATTATTAGATGCCAAAAGGTCGATGTAATCAACTATGTCCTCCAGGAACCAGAAAGATTCTCAGGGAAGGATTTCACATCTGCTGCTATGACTGCATCCCATGTTCAGAAGGAGAATTTACAAATGCTACAGGTACAATTTTTAAGAGAAAATGGGTTGTTTAGTTGATTTTTTTTAAAAGGTTCATAATTAGCCATGAGCAAAGTTTTTAAAAATTTGATTTGGTCGATTAGAAGAATTTTAATAGAAAATTTGTGATTTGTTACAAATTAATTTATTATAAATCAATATAAATCAGGGATTCTCAGGCAGCTATGCCTAATCATATTCATCCCACTTGGTGGTCCAATCTCCATGTGAAGGCTTGGAACTCAAAATCCAAGGGATTTGAAGGGAGAGTGTATCACAGTGTGCATTACGTTATATTGCACCGTCATTCATAGTTAATCCCTTATGTAAGTACTGTGCTGTTAGTAATAGGGCCGGTTCACATCAGCATTACCAATTCCGTTATTGCTTTCGGTTATAACAGAAAATAACAGAATTGTAAGATGGAATTTAAAACTGAAACATTTAGAGGCATTCCCTTTTCATCCATCATAATGGAGGTCTATGGACAAGCATAACGGATCCATCTGGTTGCCATTATGCAGGACGGAAAATAAAACTGCTGTCTACATCACTGTGCAGTGCACAAAGATTCATAGCTAATTCCTTCAGTTAAACAATATGAAAAGCATATACCGTAGCACGCTTCAGTAAAGGCAAATAACAGCGTGTGCCCCTGCAGGAGCTGTGTCCAAATGGATCCTTAGTGGAACAAAATAAAGAAATATAGGCAGTACCAGGGGCGTACATAGAAATGATTGGGTGCCATACTGTAGCAAGGATCTGAATGGGGCCGCCATGTCGCATCCATGCTGCCAACTGTCCAAAATTTGCCAGGACTGTCCCTGATATTCAAAGACAGTCCTGAAAAAGTCATAATATCCCGGGCCCATCCTGAGAACAGGCCATTGTGATCTCATTGGTGGAAATCTGACATTCCCTCAAATCAGATGTTCTGCAAGAGCTCTGGTGCGAGAAGTTCGCACAGGAACTATAGTAACTAGAGATGAGCGAGCATACTCATCCGAGCTTGGTGCTCGTTCGAGTATTAGGGTACTCGTAAGTACTCGCAGCTCGGAAAAGTATCTCGCCATGCTCGTGGAAATGGCAACTTCCGCATCGTGCTTTTTTGGCGCCTATAAACACAGCCAATCACAAGCCAGGAGACTCTACGGTACACCCAGCATCACGTGGGGCCCTTACATGTCGATAGCAGGGGTTGGCTGGCCTGATCAGGTGACCCTGGAATATACTAGTGACTGGCCGCGGTGCTCGGCTCAGATGCTGTCTGGATGTCGTTAGGGATAGAGCTGCTGCCTTTCAGGGACAGTGTTAGGGCCTACATTTAGTTGTCTGTTAGGCAGGAATCACCCACAAAGAACCCAACAACCCTTCTAAGGGCTAGAAGACATTTTTTTTTGTCTACTGGCTTGGCTGGCTGGCTGGCAATAGTAGTGCAGCTATCGCCATATCTAACCCTGTTTTTTTTTTTATTGTTCTATCTCAGTGATACAAATCCATTGCACACAGCAGTGTGGAACCATTCTGTGTGTCACAGTTCAGCACTGACTCACTCCAATCCATATATACTGTCCAGGTGACACTTTCTGTACGTCACACAATACAACCAAGTCATTTGCTACCAATATCATCTACAGCTTGATCCAGAAAACACTCTGTGCGACATTTGTCTGGGTCGCAGACTAAATAGCCACCGTTAACAGGGTGTCAGTCAGTTCTACCATAGTTCTTGCACGTCACGTTCCCAAAAAAAACAAAATATATAAAAAAAAAAATTTTTTCAGTTGTTTTAGCTCAGTGATACAAATCCATTTTACTCAGCTGCGTGTAACCTTTCTGTGTGTCACAGTTCAGCACACTAGCTCCCATCCGTATATACTGTCCAGGTGACACTTTCTGTACGTCACAGAATACAACCAATTCATTTGCTACCAATATCATCTACAGCTTGATCCAGAAAATTCTATGTGCGACATTTGTCTGGGTCACAGACTAAATAGCCACCGTTAACAGGGTGTCAGTCAGTTCTACCATAGTTCCTGCACGTCACGTTCCCAAAAAAACTAAATTTTTGTTTTAGCTCAGTGATACAAATCCATTTTACTCAGCTTTGTGTAACCTTTCTGTGTGTCACAGTTCAGCACACTCGCTCCAATCCGTATAATCTGTCCAGGTGACACTTTCTGTACGTCACTTAATTCTACCGGACTTAACAAGTTTGTGGGTTTCAGTACACCAGGCCCGTGTAATTTTTTTTTTTTTTTATCATACACCTATATACAAAAAAAGTTGAACCCCAGGGCTAAGGGTCGAGGGTGAGGGCGTGGGCATTCAATTACTGCAGGGGGCAGAGGCTGTGGTCCTGGGCAGGGTGAGACAGTACCTGCTGATGAGGGAGCAGGGGAACGCCGCAGAGCTACACTCCCTAGCTTCATGTCTCAACTTACAGGGACACGTGGTAGAGGACTGTTGAAACCACAACAGTGCGAACAGCTGATCTCGTGGATTGCGGACAATGCTTCAAGTAATTTGTCCACCAGTCAGTCTTCTATGCAGTCCACCCACTTTACCCAAGGGAGCACTCCTCTGGCTCCTCCACCTCAACCTCCTTCCCCCCAGTCTGCCCCCTCCCAGGAAAATTTGGAATGCGATCCGGCATACTCTCAGGAACTGTTTTCTGGACCCTTCCCAGAGTCACAAACCACTTCTCAGGTTGCTGCTGACCTCGTTCCCGATGCCCAAGTTTTCCAACTGTCGCAGTCTGTGGGTGATAATGATGATGATGACAATGTTGACTTAGTGGAAGAAGTTTGTAAAGAGGTGTCGGACGATGAGGAGACACGGTTGTCAGACAGTGGTGAGGTTGTTGTTAGGGGAGGAATTCCAAAGAGGGGGGAGCAGACTGAGGAATCGGAGGATAACGAGGTGACTAACCCAAACTGGGTTGATATGCCGAGTGAAGACAGTGCTTCTGAGGCGGAGGCGAATGCTGCACCAGAACTGGTCGTAAGAGGCAGTGGTGTGGCCAGAGGGAGAAGAAGGGCCAGAGCTGGTGCATCATCAGCAACTGTTCCACGTAGTGAAGCTCCCGTGGCGAGGCCTAGATGTTCGCAAGTCTGGAGGTTCTTTAAAGAAAGTGAGGATGACCGACGGACTGTGGTGTGCAACCTGTGCCACACCAGGATCAGCAGGGGTGCCACCACTACTAGCCTAACCACCACCAGCATGCGCAGGCATATAAGTGCTAAACACCCCACTCAATGGAACCAAGGCCGTTCACCACCTCCTGCGGGTCACACCACTGCTCCTTCCCCTGTGTCACTCGCTGCCTCTGCTAGTCAACCCCCCGCATCACTCGCTGCATCTGCTAGTCAATCCCCATCCCAGGACCCCGGCACGAGCGCCTCCTGCAGGAAAACCACACCTTCGCCTCCACGATCCTCCACAGTGTCCACCAACGTGTCCCAGCGCAGCGTTCAGCTGTCTTTACAGCAGACGCTGGAGCGCAAGAGGAAATACAGTTCCACCCACCCACATGCCCAAGCCCTCAACGTCCACATCTCCAAATTGCTTAGCCTGGAGATGATGCCCTATAGGCTGGTAGAGACTGAGGCCTTTCGAAATCTCATGGCGGTGGCTGCCCCTCGGTATTCCGTCCCCAGCCATCACTATTTTTCCCGATGTGCCGTCCCAGCCCTACACCAGCACGTGTCACAGAACATCATCCGTGCCCTGACCAACGTTGTTTATGAGAAGGTCCACCTAACCACGGACACGTGGACAAGTGCTGCCGGGCAGGGACACTATATCTCACTGGCGGCACATTGGGTTAACTTGGTGGAGGCTGGGACCGAGAATGACCCTGGGGCCGCTCATGTACTGCCCACACCGAGGATTGCGGGGCCTACCTCGGTCACGGTCTCTCAGATGTACTATGCCTCCTCCTCCTCCTCCGACCCCTCCTCCTCCACCGAATTACCATCCGTGGGCATGGCGCCTTCAGTCGGTAGCTCTAGGCGCAGCAGCAGTGCCGTGGGTAAGCGCCAGCAGGTGGTGCTCAAACTGCTGAGCTTAGGTGACAAAAGGCACACCGCCCAAGAGCTGTTACAGGGCATCACGGCGCAGACCGATGTGTGGCTGGCATCGGTGAACCTCAAGCCAGGCATGGTTGTGTGTGACAACGGGCGTAACCTGGTGGCGGCTCTGTAACTCGGCAGACTGACACATGTGCCATGACTGGCCCACGTGTTCAATCTCATAGTTCAGCGGTTCCTCAATACATACCCCAATCTGTCTGATTTGCTCACCAAGGTGGGCCGCATCTGTGCGCATTTCCGCAATTCGACCACAGATGCTGCCACTCTCAGGGCAGCGCAGCGCCGCCTACAAATGCCCGCTCACCGACTGTTGTGCGACGTGCCCACGAGATGGAATTCCACATTAAACATATTATCCAGAGTTTACCAGCAGCGCAGAGCGATTGTAGACTGCCAGATGTCATCTTCCACCAGAACTGGTAGTCAGGTCTCTCAGATTCCTCAAGTCTACAATAAGGAGTGGATGTGGATGTCTGATATCTGCCAGGTGTTGAGCAACTTTGAGGAGTCAACACAGATGGTTAGCGGCGATGCCGCCATTATCAGCCTCACCATCCCGCTGCTTTGCCTGTTGAAAAAATCACTGCTCAGCATCAAGTCGGATGCTTTGCGCTTGTCACAAGAGACGGTGGAGGAAGATACGTCGCTTGATAGCCAGAGCACCCTCCGGTCTGTTTCTCAACACGTATCGGAGGAGAGGGAAGAGGATGAGGAGGTAGAGGAGGAGAATGTCGGCGAGACAGTAGAGGGTACCAGTGTTCAGTCCTTAACTCTTGAGCGTGTATGGGCTGAAGAGGAGGACTTGGAGGAGGAAATAGAGAGTCAGGTCAGTGAGGAGAGGGAATTCTTGCGTGTTGGTACTCTGGCGCACATGGCAGACTTCATGTTAGGCTGCCTATCCCGCGACCCTCGCGTTAGAAGAATTTTTTCCAACACCGATTACTGGGTGTTCACTCTCCTGGACCCACGGTACAAGCAGAACCTTTCCACTCTCATCCCTGCAGAGGAAAGGAGTATGAGAGTGAATAGATATCAACAGGCCCTGTTGCACAAGCTGAAACAATTCTTCCCATCTGACGCCGCTAGCGGCAGAGGGCATGGTTCTGTGGGCCAAGTAGCGGGGGAGAGGAGGCGAGCAGGCAGCTTGTCCAGCACTGGCAGGGGAATGCTCTCCAAGGCCTTTGCCAGTTTTATGTCACCCCAGCAAGACACTGTCACCTGTCCCCAGTCTAGGCAGAGTAGGGGGGAGCTGTACAGAAAGATGGTGAGGGAGCACCTAGCTGACCATACCAACGTTCGTAGCGATCGCTCTGCTCCATACAGCTACTGGATTTCAAAGCTGGACAAGTGGCCTGAACTGGCTGTACGCCTTGGAGGTGCTGGCCTGCCCTGCCGCTAGCGTGCTGTCAGAGCGGGTATTCAGTGCAGCTGGTGGCGTCATCACCGATAAGCGTCCACGCCTGTCAACTGACAGCGCTGACAGGCTGACGCTTATTAAAATGAACAAAGCCTGGATTTCACCGGAATTCAAATCTCCTCCGGGGGAAAGCAGCTAAAGATTTAAATAACTTATGTATCTGATTCCTCTTCTCTACTCCTCTTCTCTACTCCTCCTCCTCCTCCATATCGTCTTTGCCTAACGCTGACCCATAAAACGCCATTTTTTAGAGGTCCAACTGGCACTCTTTTAGCACAATTTTTCAGGAGGGCCCCCTACAGGCCCTCTATTCAAACAATTTTTCCAGAGGTCCACCTACAGGCCCTCTCTTCAAACAATTTTTCAGGAAGGCCCCCTACAGGCCCTCTCTCCAAACAATTTTTCCGGAGGTCCACCTATAGGCCCTCTGTCCTAACAATTTTTCCGGAGGTCCACCTATAGGCCCTCTGTCCAAACAATTTTTCCGGAGTTCCACCTACAGGCCCTCTCTCCAAACAATTTTTTCGGAGGTCCACCTATAGGCCCTCTGTCCAAACAATTTTAACGGAGGTCCACCTACAGGCCCTCTCTCCAAACAATTTTTCCGGAGGTCCACCTACAGGCCCTCTGTCCAAACAATTTACGTCTTTTTCCTATCTTTCTCTCTCTCCAAACTATTTTTCTGGATAGCTGCCATATACGGTATTAAACTGAGTAGTATACATAGAACACATACCACACTTGATCAAGCTCATAATTGACAATTGTACCGGTTGATGCTAAATTTTTAAGTTGGGGTCCTGCGTCGTCATTCCAAATACATCCGGCTGTTGTCACCACCACACACGCTAGCCCAGGGGGCACTCCTCTGGCTCTTCCAGTGAAACCTCCTTCCCCCCAGCTTGCCCCCCACCTACAGGCCCTCTCTACAAACAATTTAGGGGACATTTTAGAAATTGTACAGATTTTTTTTTGTTCTTTTATCTGCCTCATGACCTGTGATAGGCAGAGCATGGACATGTCCCCTTAGCTGCAGTGGGAAAGACACTCCCCTGGCCAGAGCAAGCTCATTTTCCATTTTCCGTGGTCGAAAAATCCATTAAATATAAGGTCCCAAGATAGGGGACGTACACGGTATTAAACTGAGAAGAGTCGATACCATACCGGTTGATGCAACAGTTTTCCAAAATCCATTCTGGCTGTTGTCACCACCAAACACGCTAGCCCAGGGGGCACTCCTCTGGCTCTTCCAGCGAGGCTGAGTGTATTTATAGGGCTGTGACATCACAGGGGCTGGATGGCTGCTGATTGGCTGCATGCATGGCATTGTGGGTGATCCCTGATTCCAAGAGTTCTTTGCTCCATGTCCTAACATGTGCAGCAGCTATTTTAGGAAAAAAAATGTGACCACAAAGCATGAAGAAGTTCGACTTTGGTGCAAATTAAATTTTTCCTAAAATTTGGATCACATTCCCATTTGTCAAATTCATTTAGCTCATCTCCAGTTTTAACTATTTTATTTTGTCACAGCTGCAAAAATGGTTTTGTTGGACCCAAATATAGATATACTGATTTAACTGACAGATTAACGATTGTATTTGGCACCAAAGTCCGTTCGGGTCTGGTACCCAGACACTGTAATATCCGGTATAGTCGAGAACGTGATGGTCCGGGTTAGCTCATCACTAGTTATTAGAGATGAGCGAGCACTAAAATGCTCGGGTGCTCGTTATTTGAGTCGAACTTTTCCCGATGCTCGCGTGCTCGTTTCGAATAACGAACCCCATTGAAGTCAATGGGAAACTCGAGCATTTTTGCGGGGGACCAAGGCTCTGCCTAGGGAAGGCTGGGTGAAAACCTGGAAACCTCAGAAAATGATGTAAACACCACGGAAATTGACAGGAAACAGCAGGGGCAGCATGCATGGATGCCTCTGAGGCTGCCTAATCCCACCATTACCCCAAATTCTCAGGCAACAGCCTGGTAGTTACCCTCATGGCAATTGTGCTCACCCAGACCAAGAAAGGCGAGGCAAATACCCATCACATGTTAGGGAAGCACCCAACTAGGTGCAACGAAGGTCCATCACCGCCTGCAGGTGACACCACTGCTCATGCTGGCACTGCAGCTAAAATCAAGTTTAGTATCTGTTCTTATCAGTTGCTGTGCCTGCTGGTGGTATAGTGGTGAGCATAGCTACTTCCCAAGCAGTTGATCTGGGTTCAATTCCCATCTATCGCAGGAGGCAATTCAGAATCAGTACAATATCTAATACGTCCCCCTACCCGGGTAAATTGTTTGGAGAGAGGGCCTGTGGGGGGCAAGGAGGTTTCGCTGGAAGAGCCAGAGGAGTGCCCCCTGGGCTAGCATGTGTGGTGGTGACAACAGCCAGAATGGTTTTTGGAAAACTGTTGCATCAACCGGTATGGTATCGATTCTTCTGAGTTTAATACCGTATACGTCCCCTATCCTGGGACCTTATATTTAATGGATTTTTCGACCATGGAAAACGGAAAAAGAGCTTGCTCTGGCCAGGGGAGTGTCTTTCCCACTGCAGCTAAGAGGACGTGTCCATGCTCTGCCTATCACAGGTCATGAGGCAATTAAAAGAAGAACAAAAAAAAACATCAGTACAACATCTAATACGTCCCCTATCCGGGTAAATTGTTTGGAGAGAGGGCCTGTAGGTAAGGGGGGGGCAGGCTGGGGGGAAGGAGGTTTCGCCGGAAGAGCCAGAGGAGTGCCCCCTGGGCTAGCGTGTGTGGTGGTGACAACAGCCAGAATGGATTTTGGAAAACTGTTGCATCAACCGGTATGGTATCGATTCTTCTGAGTTTAATACCGTATACGTCCCCTATCTTGGGACCTTATATTTAATGGATTTTTCGACCACGGAAAACGGAAAAAGAGCTTGCTCTGGCCAGGGGAGTGTCTTTCCCACTGCAGCTAAGGGGACGTGTCGATGCTCTGCCTATCACAGGTCATGAGGCAGATAAAAGAAGAACAAAAAAAAAAATCTGTACAATTTCTAAAACGTCCCCTATCCGGGTAAATTGTTTGTAGAGAGGGCCTGTAGGTGGGGGGCAAGCTGGGGGGAAGGAGGTTTCGCTGGAAGAGCCAGAGGAGTGCCCCCTGGGCTAGAGTGTGTGGGGGTGACAACAGCCGGATGTATTTAGAATGACGACGCAGGACCCCAACTTAAAAATTTAGCATCAACCGGTACAATTGTCAATTATGAGATTGATCAAGTGTGGTATGTGTTCTATGTATACTACTCAGTTTAATACCGTATATGGCAGCTATCCAGAAAAATAGTTTGGAGAGAGAGAAAGATAGGAAAAAGACGTAAATTGTTTGGACAGAGGGCCTGTAGGTGGAACTCCGGAAAAATTGTTTGGACAGAGGGCCTGTAGGTGGACCTCCGGAAAAATTGTTTGGAGAGAGGGCCTGTAGGTGGACCTCCGTTAAAATTGTTTGGACAGAGGGCCTATAGGTGGACCTCCGAAAAAATTGTTTGGAGAGAGGGCCTGTAGGTGGAACTCCGGAAAAATTGTTTGGACAGAGGGCCTATAGGTGGACCTCCGGAAAAATTGTTTGGAGAGAGGGCCTGTAGGTCGACCTCCGTTAAAATTGTTTGGACAGAGGGCCTATAGGTGGACCTCCGGAAAAATTGTTAGGACAGAGGGCCTATAGGTGGACCTCCGGAAAAATTGTTTGGAGAGAGGGCCTGTAGGGGGCCTTCCTGAAAAATTGTTTGAAGAGAGGGCCTGTAGGTGGACCTCTGGAAAAATTGTTTGAAGAGAGGGCCTGTAGGGGGCCCTCCTGAAAAATTGTGCTAAAAGAGTGCCAGTTGGACCTCTAAAAAATGGCGTTTTTTGGGTCAGCGTTAGGCAAAGACGATATGGAGGAGGAGGAGGAGTAGAGAAGAGGAGTAGAGAAGAGGAATCGGATACATAAGTTATTTAAATCTTTAGCTGCTTTCCCCCGGAGGAGATTTGAATTCCGGTGAAATCCAGGCTTTGTTCATGTTAATAAGCGTCAGCCTGTCAGCGCTGTCAGTTGACAGGCGTGGACGCTTATCGGTAATGAGGCCACCAGCTGCACTGAATACCCGCTCTGACAGCACGCTAGCGGCAGGGCAGGCCAGCACCTCCAAGGCGTACAGCCAGTTCAGGCCACTTGTCCAGCTTTGAAACCCAGTAGTTGTATGGATCAGAGTGATCGCTACGGACGTTGGTATGGTCAGCTACGTACTCCCTCACCATCTTTCTGTACAGCTCCCCCATACTCTGCCTAGACTGGGGACAGGTGACAGTGTCTTGCTAGGGTGACATAAAACTGGCAAAGGCCTTGGAGAGCATTCCGCTGCCAGTGCTGGACAAGCTGCCTGCTCGCTTCCTCTCCCCCGCTACTTGGCCCACAGAACCATGCCCTCTGCCGCTAGCGGCGTCAGATGGGAAGAATTGTTTCAGCTTGTGCACCAGGGCCTGTTGATATCTATTCACTCTCATACTCCTTTCCTCTGCACGGATGAGAGTGGAAAGGTTCTGCTTGTACCGTGGGTCCAGGAGAGTGAACACCCAGTAATCGGTGTTGGAAAAAATTCTTCTAACGCGAGGGTCACGGGATAGGCAGCCTAACATGAAGTCTGCCATGTGCGCCAGAGTCCCAACACGCAAGAATTCCCTCTCCTCACTGGCCTGACTCTCCATTTCCTCCTCCTCCAAGTCCTCCTCTTCAGCCCATACACGCTCAAGAGTTAAGGACTGAGCACTGGTACCCTCTACTGTCTCGCCAACATTCTCCTCCTCTTCCTCCTCATCCTCTTCCCCCTCCTCCGATACACGCTGAGAAACAGACCGGAGGGTGCTCTGGCTATCAAGCGACGTATCTTCCTCCACCGTCTCTTGTGACAAGCGCAAAGCATCCGACTTGATGCTGAGCAGTGAGTTTTTCAACAGGCAAAGCAGCGGGATGGTGAGGCTGATAATGGCGGCATCGCCTCTGACCATCTGGGTTGACTCCTCAAAGTTGCTCAACACCTGGCAGATATCCGACATCCACTCCTCATTGTAGACTTGAGGAATCTGAGAGACCTGACTACCAGTTCTGGTGGAAGATGACATCTGGCAGTCTACAATCGCTCTGCGCTGCTGGTGAACTCTGGATAACATGTTTAATGTGGAATTCCATCTCGTGGGCACGTCGCACAACAGTCGGTGAGCGGGCAGTTGTAGGCGGCGCTGCGCTGCCCTGAGAGTGGCAGCATCTGTGCTCGACTTGCGGAAATGCGCACTGACACCCTGTTAACGGTGGCTATTTAGTCTGCGACCCAGACAAATGTCGCACAGAGAGTTTTCTGGATCAAGCTGTAGATGATATTGGTAGCAAATGACTTGGTTGTATTGTGTGACGTACAGAAAGTGTCACCTGGACAGTATATACGGATCGGAGCGAATGTTCTGAACTGTGACACACAGATAGGTTACACAAAGCTGAGTAAAATGGATTTGTATCACTGAACTAAAACAACTGAAAATATAATTTTTTTTTTTATATTTTGTTTTTTTGGGAACGTGACGTGCAGGAACTATGGTAGGACTCACTGACGCCCTGTTAATGGTGGCTATTTAGTCTGCGACCCAGACAAATGTCGCACAGAGAATTTTCTGGATCAAGCGGTAGATGATATTGGTAGCAAATGACTTGGTTGTATTCTGTGACGTACAGAAAATGTCACCTGGACAGTATATACGGATCGGAGCGAATGTTCTGAACTGTGACACACAGAAAGGTTACACACAGCTGAGTAAAATGGATTTGTATCACTGAACTAAAACAACTGAAAAAAAATATATTTTTTTTTATATTTTGTTTTTTTGGGAACGTGACGTGCAGGAACTATGGTAGGACTGACTGACACCCTGTTAACGGTGGCTATTTAGTCTGCAACCCAGACAAATGTCGCACAGAGAGTTTTCTGGATCAAGCTGTAGATGATATTGGTAGCAAATGACTTGGTTGTATTGTGTGACGTACAGAAAGTGTCACCTGGACAGTATATATGGATTGGAGTGAGTCAGTGCTGAACTGTGACACACAGAAAGGTTCCACACTGCTGTGTGCAATGGATTTGTATCATTGAGATAGAACAATAAAAAAAAAACAGGGTTAGATATGGCGATAGCTGCACTACTAGTGCCAGCCAGCCAGCCAAGCCAGGAGACAAAAAAAAAATTCTTCTAGCCCTTAGAAGGGCTGTTGGGTTCTTTGTGGGTGATTCCTGCCTAACTGAGAACTAAATTCAGGCTCTAACACTGTCCCTGAAAGGCAGCAGCTCTATCCCTAACGACATCCAGATGGCATCTTAGCCGAGCGCCGCGGCCAGTCACTAGTATATTCCAGGGTCACCTGATCAGGCCAGCCAACCCCTGCTATCGACATGTAAGGGCCCCACGTGATGCTGGGTGTACTGTAGAGTCTCCTGGCTTGTGATTGGCTGTGTTTATAGGCGCCAAAAAAGTACGATGCTGCGAGTACTTACGAGTACCCTAACACTCGAACGAGCACCAAGCTCGAACGAGTATGCTCGCTCATCTCTACTAGTTATCACACATCATCTGTTATCTTACTCTTTATGTTAAGACCACTTTGGAATCCAAAACCACCCAGATTATACTCCACCATTTCATCCATGTATTCTAATAACACAGCATGTAAAATATATAATTGGTGATAGTATACTGTACATTGATGTTTTACAGTAAATTGTGAATAACCTTCGGCTTAAAAACTCCAACTGTAGATGGATGAAGAGATGATTTTTCTTACATAAAGTTAATGTTCTAATAATTATTTACAGCTAATCTCTCTATTACTTTATCGTAGACACAGAAAATTGCCAGCGATGTCCTGATCATGAATGGCCAAATGAGGGAAAAAACAATTGTGTCATCAGGAATCATGAGTTTTTCTCCTATGAGACTGATGTTCTTGCTTTAGTCTTCTCCATCATCTCCATATTACTGTTTCTTATAACTTTCTTTATAATAGGAATATTCTCTTTATTCCACAAATCTCCCATTGTCAGAGCCAATAACCAGAACCTAAGCTTCATTCTACTGACCTCTCTTATGTTCAGCTTACTCTGTGTGTTTCTATTCATCGGTCGTCCAGTGGATATCACCTGCAGGCTACGACAAATCTTCTTTGGGATCTTCTTCACAGTAGCTGTGTCTTCTGTCCTGGCCAAGACCATCATAGTCTGCATAGCATTCAAGGCCACCAGACCTGACAGCTCCTGGAGAAAGTGTGTGGGAGTTAAGCTTCCTTATTCTGTAGTGTTGGGCTGTTCTTCTATTCAGGTTCTGAATGCAGTTATCTGGTTGTCAGTTTCTCCTCCATATCAAGAACTTAACCTGGATTATCCTGGGAAGATCATCCTCCAGTGTAATGAAGGTTCCATCTTGGCCTTTTACCTCATGTTGAGTTATATGGGGTTTCTGGCGGCTTTGAGTTTTGTTCTGGCTTTTATGGTGAGGACATTACCTGACATCTATAATGAAGCCAAGTACATCACCTTCAGCATGCTGGTGTTCTGCAGTGTCTGGATCTGTGCCATCCCAGCCTATCTGAGCAGTACAGGGAAGAACATGGTCATCGTAGAGATATTTGCCATATTGTCCTCAGGAGGTGGAATATTGAGCTGCATGTTTTTACCTAAATGTTATAATATCCTGATAAAACCTGCAGTGAGCAGAAAAGGACAATTATTAGATAAATATGCTCAGTACAATAGAAAATAAATCACTAATGGTTTACTTTATATTATAAAAATGATTAATTAAAACACGGCAACACTGTAATTGCATGACCATTAAATAATCAAATGCATGGTATCTTATTTATAGAAAAATTGTATGAATTCTATTGATCAGCAATTATAACATAAAAGATGCATGAAGTGCTTTTCACTATATGTAATGTTGAGCGTATCGAAGCATTTAAAGTGCAATTTGATAATTTTAGGAAAATTAGTTTTGCAACTAATCCGAATTTCCTTCCTCTTCGTGATAACAATTTTTTTTTTTTTTACTTTCTGAAAATGGTGGCTACTAGAGATGACCGAGCATACTCGTCTGAGCTTGGTGCTCGTTCGAGTATTAGGGTACTCGTAAGTGCTCGCTGCTCGGACGAGTATCTCGCCATGCTCGAGCAAATGGCAACTTTCGCATCGTGCTTTTTTGGCACCTATAAACTCAGCCAATCACAAGCCAGGAGACTCTGCGGTACACCCAGCATCACGTGGGGCCCTTACATGTCGATAGCAGGGGTTGGCTGGCCTGATCAGGTGACCCTGGAATATACTAGTGACTGACCGCGGAGCTCGGCTCAGATGCTGTCTGGATGTCGTTAGGGACAGAGCTGCTGCGTTTCAGGGAGAGTGTTAGGGCCTGCATTTAGTTCTCTGTTAGGCAGGAATCACCCACAAAGAACCCAACAACCCTTCTAAGGGCTACAAGACATTTTTTTTTGTCTCCTGGCTTGGCTGGCTGGCTGGCACTAGTAGTGCAGCTATCGCCATATATAACCCCCTTTTTTTTTTATGTTATATCTCAGTGATACAAATCCATTTCACACAGCAGTGTGGAACCATTCTGTGTGTCACAGTTCAGCACACTCACTCCAATCCATATATACTGTCTAGGTGACACTTTCTGTACGTCATTTAATACAACCAAGTCTTTTGCTGTCACGTATATAGCTTGATCCCTAAAATCTCTGTGCGACATTTGTCTGGGTCGCAGTCTAAATAGCCACCGTCAGTAGGGTGTCAGTTAGCTCTACGATAGTTTCTGCAGGTCACGTTCCAAAAAAAACAAAACTACAAAAAAAATAAAAAAAAATATATATAAAAAAAATAGTTTTTTAGTTGTTTTAGCTCAGTGATACAAATCCATTTCACACAGCTGCGTGGAACCATTCTGTGTGTCACAGTTAGAGATGAGCGAGCACTAAAATGCTCGGGTGCTCGTTATTCGAGTCGAACTTTTCCCGTTTCGAATAACGAACCCCATTGAAGTCAATGGGAGACTCGAGCATTTTTGCGGGGGACCAAGGCTCTGCCTAGGGAAGGCTGGGTGAAAACCTAGAAACCTCAGAAAATGATGGAAACACCACGGAAATGGACAGGAAACAGCAGGGGCAGCATGCATGAATGCCTCTGAGGCTGCCTAATCCCACCATTACCCCAAATTCTCAGGCAACAGCCTGGTGGTTATCCTCATGGCAATTGTGCTCACCCAGACCAAGAAAGGCGAGGCAAATACCCATCACATGTTAGGGAAGCACCCAACTAGGTGCAACGAAGGTCCATAATTGCCTGCAGGTGACACCACTGCTCATGCTGGCACTGCAGCTGAAATCAAGTTTAGTATCTGTTCTTATCAGTTGCTGTGCCTGCTGGTGGTATAGTGGTGAGCATAGCTACTTCCCAAGCAGTTGATCCGGGTTCAATTCCTGTCTATCGCAGGAGGCACTTCAAAATCAGTACAGATGAATTTTTTGGGGGGTTTAGTTAACTTTTATTTAGCAAAAATAACCACAGAGATATTTATTTGTTATCTTCTCTGCGCAGTCTGGCGTTGGGGTTCGTCACTTTGATGGCGAGCTGTGCCGCTCTCTCCACAATGGTCTGTAAGTTCTTAGATGGAGACGTTGTCGGCGATTTCAGTACATAAGGACTTATTGCATATCAACAGAACCTCTACCCCCTTGACATTGTGGACCAGGAATTTGCGGAACCCTGTGAGCAGCATGTGTTTGGTCTTCTACTTGCTACCGTATCCAATGTTGGGCAATATAGATTTGCAAGTAATATTATTTTTCACACCTATCCCAACAATAAAAATGTATGCAGTATGCGCAAATAAAACTTGGAACTGGAATTGGAGAGAGGGCCTGTAGGTGGGGGGCAGGCTGGGGGAAGGAGGTTGAGCTGTAAGAGCCAGGGGAGTGCCCCCTGGGGCTAGCGTGTGTGGTGGTGACAACAGCCGGATGGAGTTAGAATGACAACGCAGGACCCCAACTTAAAAATTTAGCATCAACCGGTACAATTGTCATTTATGAGCTCGATCAAGTGTGGCATGACTTTTAAATGGATATTGCATGTGGTCACGTACAGTCATGGCCAAAAGTTTTGAGAATGATACAAATATTAATTTTTACAAAGTCTACTGCTTCAGTTTTTATAATGGCAATTTGCATATACTCCAGAATGTTATAAAGAGTGATCAGCTTAACAGCAATTACTTGCAAAGTCAATATTTGCCTAGAAATTTAGCTTTATCCCCCAAAACACATTTCAACATCATTGCAGCCCTGCCTTAAAAGGACCAGCTAACATCGTTTCAGTGATTGCTCCATTAACACAGGTGTGGGTGTTGATGAGGACAGGGGCTGGAAATCAATCTGTCATGATTAAGTAAGAATGACACCACTGGACACTTTAAAAGGAGGCTGGTGCTTGGCATCATTGTTTCTCTTTTGTTAACCATGGTTATCTCTAAAGAAACACGTGCAGTCATCATTGCACTGCATAAAAATGGCCTAACAGGGAAGAGTATCGCAGCTAGAAAGATTGCACCTCAGTCAACAATCTATCGCATCATCAAGAACTTCAAGGAGAGAGGTTCCATTGTTGCCAAAAAGGCTCCAGGTCGCCCAAGAAAGACCAGCAAGCACCAGGACCGTCTCTTAAAAGTGTTTCAGCTGCGGGATCGGGCTACCAGCAGTGCAGAGCTTGCTCAGGAATGGCAGCAGGCAGTTGTGAGTGCATCTGCACGCACTTTGAGGCGGAGACTCTTGGAGCGAGGCCTGGTCTCAAGTAGGGCAGCAAAGAAGCCACTTCTCTCAAAAAAAAAAAAAACATCAGGGACAGACTGATATTCTGCAAAAGGTACAGGGAGTGGACTGCTGAGGACTGGGGTAAAGTCATTTTCTTTGATGAATCCCCTTTTCGATTGTTTGGGACATCTGGAAAACAGCTTATTCGGAGAAGACGAGGTGAGCGTTACCACCAGTCTTGTCTCATGCCAACTGTAAAGCATCCTGAAACCATTCATGTGTGGGGTTGCTTCTCAGCCAAGGGAATCTGCTCTCTCACAGTCTTGCCTAAAAACACAGCCATGAATAAAGAATGGTACCAGAATGTCCTCCGAGAGCAACTTCTCCCAACCGTCCAAGAGCAGTTTGGCGATCAACAATGCCTTTTCCAGAAAGATAGAGCACCTTGCCATAAAGCAAAGGTGATAACTAAATGGCTCAGGGAACAAAACATAGAGATTTGGGGTCCATGGCCTGGAAACTCCCCAGATCTTAATCCCATTGAGAACTTGTGGTCAATCATCAAGAGACGGGTGGACAAACAAAAACCTACAAATTCTGACAAAATGCAAGCATTGATTGTGCAAGAGATGGCCTGTAGGGGGCCCTCCTGAAAAATTGTGCTAAAAGAGTGCCAGTTGGACCTCTAAAAAATGGCGTTTTTTGGGTCAGCATTAGGCAAAGACGATATGGAGGAGGAGGAGGAGTAGAGAAGAGGAGTAGATAAGAGGAATTGGATACATAAGTTATTTAAATCTTTAGCTGCTTTCCCCCGGAGGAGATTTGAATTCCAGTGAAATCCAGGCTTTGTTCATTTTAATAAGCGTCAGCCTGTCAGCGCTGTCAGTTGACAGGCGTGTACGCTTATCAGTGATGACGCCACCAGCTGCACTGAATACCCGCTCTGACAGCACGCTAGCGCTGTCAGTTCAGGCCACGTGTCCAGCTTTGAAACCCAGTAGTTGTATGGAGCAGAGTGATCGCTACGGACGTTGGTATGGTCAGCTAGGTACTCCCTCACCATCTTTCTGTTCAGCTCCCCTCTACTCTGCCTAGACTGGGGACAGGTGACAGTGTCTTGCTGGGGTGACATAAAACTGGCAAAGGCCTTGGAGAGCGTTCCCCTGCCAGTGCTGGACAAGCTGCCTGCTCGCCTCCTCTCCCCTGCTACTTGGCCCACAGAACCATGCCCTCTGCCGCTAGTGGTGTCAGATGGGAAGAATTGTTTCAGCTTGTGCACCAGGGCCTGTTGATACCTATTCACTCTCATACTCCTTTCCTCTGCAGGGATGAGAGTGGAAAGGTTCTGCTTGTACCATGGGTCCAGGAGAGTGAACACCCAGTAATCGGTGTTGGAAAAAATTCTTTTAACGCGAGGGTCATGGGATAGGCAGCCTAACATGAAGTCTGCCATGTGCGCCAGAGTCCCAACATGCAAGAATTCCCTCTCCTCACTGACCTGACTCTCCATTTCCTCCTCCTCGTCCTCCTCCTCCAAGTCCTCCTCTTCAGCCCATATAATTGAGAGAAAAAGCGTAGTCTTTAGACGGCGGCTATTGTACAGCAAAACAATGAATTTGTCACTGCACTGTATGATATATAACTGAGAGAAAAGACGTATATTTTCTACACTCCGGCTAGTGTGCAGCACACGACAGAATTTTGCACTGCAGAGTAGTAAATATAATTGAGAGAAAAATCGTAGTCTTTAGACGGCGGTTATTGTACCGCAAACCACTGAATTTGTCACTGCACTGTATGATATATAACTGAGAGATAGGACGTATATTTTCTGGACTCTGGCTAGTGTGCAGCACACGACAGAATTTTGCACTGCACTGTATAATATATAACTGAGAGAAAAAAACATAGTCTTTAGACGTCGGCTATTGTACCGCAAACCACTGAATTTGTCACTGCACTGTATGATATATAACTGAGAGAAAAGACGTATATTTTCTACATTCCGGCTAGTGTGCAGCACACGACAACATTTTCCACTGCACTGTAGTATATATAATTAAGAGAAAAAACGTAGTCTTTAGAAGGCGGCTATTGTACCTCAAACCACTGAATTTGTCACTGCACTGTATGATATATAACTGAGAGAAAAGACGTATACTTTCTGGACTCTGGGTAGTGTGCAGCACACGACAGAATTCTGCACTGCACTGTATAATATATAACTGAGAGAAAAAAACATAGTCTTTAGACGCCGGCTATTGTACCGCAAACCACTGAATTTGTCACTGCACTGTATGATAGTCTAAAGACTACGTTTTTTCTCTCAATTATATATACTACAGTGCAGTGCAAAATTCTGTCGTGTGCTACACTCTAGCCGGAGTGTAGAAAATATACGTCTTTTCTCTCAGTTATATATTATACAGTGCAGTGACAAATTCAGTGGTTTGAGGTACAATAGTCGCCTTCTAAAGACTATGTTTTTTTCTCTTAATTATATATACTACAGTGCAGTTCAAAATTTTGTTGTGTGCTGCACACTAGCCGGAATGTAGAAAATATACGTCTTTTCTCTCAGTTATATATCATACAGTGCAGTGACAAATTCAGTGGTTTGCGGCACACTAGCCGCCGTCTAAAGACTATGTTTTTTCTCTCAGTTATATATCATACAGTGCAGTTACAAATTCAGTGGTTTGCGGTGGTTTGCGATAAGAAAAGACGTATATTTTCTTAGACAGCGGCTATTGTACCGCAAACCACTGAATTTGTCACTGCACTGTATGATATATAACTGAGAGATAAGACGTATATTTTCTACACTCAGGCTAGTGTGCAGCACACAACAGAATTTTACACTGCACTGTATAATATATAACTGAGAGAAAAAACGTATTCCCTAAACTGCACTACAGATCCCAGCAAGCCAAGGTACAGCAGCTGCACCAGCAGCAGCAAAAATGAGTACTGAGAGGACTTTGGGCAATTTCTTTTGGGTCTGTGTGGACCACGTGCTGTCCCTGTGCACAGTGTGCAGCCAAGATGGCGGTAGCTGCACTACAAGTCCCAGCCAGGAGGAGACCAAAAAAAAATGTGCTTGTAGCCCTTAGAAGGACTGTTGGGTTCTTTGTGGCTGATTGCTGCCTAACCAAAATCTAAATTTAGGCCCTAACACTCTCCCTGACAGACAGCAGCTCTATCCCTAATCTCATGCAGGCAGCGTCTGACGCAAGCAGCGCGGGACCAGATTCTTATATTCCCAGGTCATCTGATCTGGCCAGCCAATCCCTGCTATCGACTTTTAGTGGCCCCACGTGATGCTAGGAGGTACCAAAGACTCTCCTGCATGTTGATTGGCTGAGAAAAGTCGCCTAACTTGCCGGAAGAGGAAGATGCCATTTCCTCGAGGATCGCCATATGCTCGTCCGAGTAGCGAGCATATCCGAATACCCTAATGCTCGAACGAGCACCAAGCTTAGAAGAGCATGTTCGCTCATCTCTAGTAATAACCCCTGTCTGTTGGAATTTCTGGCACAGATCAGGCTTCTCTTAATGATGGCATCATTATAACCCCTTGCTGAGAATCTCTGTGTCAATTCCTTGGCTCTCATTTCAAATTTAGCATCCTTTTAGCATAGTCGCCTCAGCCTAAGGAACTGACCTGTTGGAATGCTCTCAATCTCGGATGAGAAGATGTTGCATGTAGACTATTCACAGCCATTGTTTTTCGAAAAATATCGGTCTGAATGGAGCCCAGTTCATCAACTTGTAGTATGATGTCCAGGAAGTCCATATTGTCTCTTCTCACCTGATATGTTAGTCGGATGTTCAACTCATTCTGATTAAGTGTTTGCATAAACAGGTCCAAATCTTCCAGAGAGCCCTGCCAAATCAACAGGACATCATCTATATAGCGAGTCCACAGATGGACCATATCAATTTGTGCCACTGGATCTGTCAGGAAAATTCTCCTCTCCCACAGCCCCAGGAACAGGTTAACATAGGAGGGCACACAGGCCGACACCATGGCTGTCCCCTGGAGCTGTAGGTAGAAGAATTCCCTGAACAAAAATAAATTGTGTTTGAGAATAAACTCCAGTAGCGTGAGTATGAACTGCCCATACTCACCATCCAAATCTGAAGACCGAATGTAATGAGCCACTGCTTCCAAACTATCATCATGACGAATAGCGGTGTAGAGAGATTCAACATGACACGTCACAAGGATCATGTTGTCTTCCAATTGTAACCCGTCTAATCTACGCAGAACATCCCCCGTATCTTTTAGGTAAGAGGGAAGGTTCTCAACTAAAGGTCGAAGAGCAAAATCAATCAATTTACAGCAAGGTTTGCACATATTATTCCTACCTGAGACGATAGGATGCCCCAGTGGGTTCTTGTCATTTTTGTGAATTTTCGGCAACAGATAGAAAGCAGCAACTGTTGGGTCCTCCACCCAGAGATATTTTCGTTCTTTGTCTGAAATAATACCATCATCAACAGCCTGTCGGATATAAAGCAGTGACGCAGATACTGCATAAATATTGGAATGTCCTTTTTATGGACAATGTATTGAGACAATACTTATCCCCCCATCCGTCAATCACATTCAGACGTGAACGAAATTTATTTGACATTGGTACGGGAACAAATCTAAACACGTGTTTTTGTTCAAAGGGCCCCAAATGGGGATGCCGCCCTTGCGGTAAATGCGCTGCGTGTCTAAACATTGAACGGACTGAAACTTTTGTTGATGGCTCTGGGCTTAAGACTTACCGGATTACACACTCTATTACATGCAATACAGTTGGTGTAGTTTATTCTGCTAGCTGTCCATTTAATTTCCTTTATGTAGGTCTCACAACTTGGCAACTGAAAAAAGAACCAGAGAACACGTACTGGGAATCGCTGCCACTAAGGGAGAAAATGACATCTCTGTACTCAAAACCATATTGCAACACATTAAACTCTACCACGATTGTGATGGGTCCCTTCTTCGGGTAAGGGGGATTGACCAGGTATTCATTGGTAATAGAGGTGGGAATTGGAAAAGGCTTTTAGCGCAGAAGGAAGCAAGATGGATTTTCACATTGAATACTGTTTTCTCCCTTTTTGTGATCTGATGCTTTAATTATTCTAGTGAGGGCTGTCCCCTTATGATTTATTTTTGGCATTGTTTATTCCGGGTTTCCCCTTTTTATCTATTTTATTCATTTTATTGTTATTATTTTTTTTTTTCTCTTTTATCTCTGCAGATGACATCTAACTTGAAACCTGTTCCTGCCTGCTGAGTGTCATACCATTTTTCCAATTTATGCTGAGCATAATCTACTTTATATGTTTTGTTTCATTTTGGCCATGGCTTTTGTTCATAATATATTTACTTTTTTCACTTATCACTGGCACTGCATGTGGGTTGCACTTTTTTTTTCTTCACCGTTTTTCAACACCGTTTTGTGTGTCACATAATTACGTAATAAGATATTTGGGTCTATTCTTGTTTTTTGTATGTACATATATTTCACTTTAAGCCATAGAGATTGAAATTGTTGCCACTGTCTATTTATTTGCATTTCATGTAGAGTATATCACGTGGGTTATTTTGTTCGCCCCAAATAGTGGGTGTCTTTCACCGTTTATATGTCCATCCAATTGTGGGCTCCCTATTACCATTCACCTAGCGCTTGCGCAGTCTTGATTTTTCTAGCTGCGCTTTAAACCAGTTTCTTGACCGCTAGTTCTCCAGTCATGTGACCTGTTATCTCAACATGCGAGACTTCGGGCCACCCGCATTCGGCTTGACTGTGCACCTCATCCTTGGCCTAAACATCCAGTATATTGTATACATATAGATCTTTTGCTTCCTTATTTAATGAGGCATTTATTTATATTGCTTGATTTGGTATTTTGAGACTAGTTTGTGGTGTATGCATCATCAGGACATGATGTCATGCGGTCCATCTTGGAAAACGTGACATATGGAAGTGACGCTATGCCTATTACGGGGGTGATTGAGGAAGTACCAGCTGTGCTGTATCTGCAGAATATATAAGACTACTCCTTGTTGTTTGTTGGTATCCTCTGAGGAAGCCATCGGCGAAACGCGCGTCGGGTGTACTGTACATACTCTGGTCTGTATCCACACGGTCTCTATCTTTAGTTTTTGTGGGCCTATTGATTTATTTCTTCATTAATTGCCCTTGTTTTACTAGTAATGCACTATGCACTTTATTATGCATGTATGTGGGCTATTGTCTGATTATTACTGGGCCTCCTATGTTATATGACCTTGCTCACCAGAGTATCCTCATGTTGTTATGACATCTGCTACCTTTCTTTTAGTCCCTCAATGTTTGTATTCTTTATATGAGTGTAGACCTTAACAGGATATTTCTCCTAAAACATATATTTATTAATACCATTTAAAAACATATTACATCACACACAAAAAATAGATGGGCAGAGGGGGGTGAAGTAGTGGGGCCGTTGTCCCTGGTAAGCCCTCAATGTGGCCCTTTGCCCAGGGATACCTCCAGATGGTAGAAGTACCCTGTCCTCGTACCTATACTGTCAGTCCCTATTTAACCCTGATAGGGAAAAATTGGATCTGCACCAATAAATTATACCCCTCTATACCAATAGATTAAACTCCAACATGTTTCACCCAACTCATGGGCTCCTCAGGGAGTGATTGTGAAAAATATAAGGAACATAAATTCCCAGATAAAGCAGTATAGAAAAGGGCAATATAGATACTTGCCCCTAACGCATGGACCACAGCTTAATGATGGTTGTCCTATAAGTAAAGCAAAAACATAGGCATGAGCATAGAGTCGAAATGATTGTACCTACTAGTTGATGATGAGAGTGCAGAACTCACAGGGGTCCATATACAGTTAGGCGTTCCATGTAGCGCAGATGCACACAGCATGGAGCGCTGGCCAAGTTTAAATACCTGCCGCCGTGCAGCGCGGTCCCGCCCGCCGGATAGCGTACTTCCGGTGCGTGGAACGCATCATGGAACGCACGTATCACTTCCGGTTTCAGTCTGGGCCGCACACGTCACTTCCGGTAATACTGAATCGCAGCATAGACAATCTTACTAATTGTGAACCATTAAAAAGGTAATCAAAGTACAGGTTAATGGTCAGTATCAGCCATAACTGTATATATTGCTGGGAATTAGGAATATTAAGATGTGATATTAATAATAATGCCTTGATAGCTCATCACTGATCTGATAGGGCAGCGATGATTAAAAAAGAGTGGGGATATTCTGTTCCACTCATCTAGTTTGGGCGCTTTTCGTGCCTCTGGCCAGTAAGGAACTAGTTCTACAGGGGTCTCAATTAAATAAGAGAATGACCTGAAATCTAGAAAGGGTCAAATGAAGCAGGTATACGTGAGTCTCTCGTTCAGGCCTAAGGGGGACTGGGATCGGAAATAGTAAATCCATTTGGATTCCTTTTGTAACAAACTCCTATCCCAGTCACCCCTTCTAATAGGTTCAGGTATAGTTTGAATGGCAGAAAAGTGGATCAAACTAAGATCCCCATTGTGAACATTAACAAAATGGTTTGGTACAGGGGTATCCCTCTTGTTTTTGATGTCATTAATGTGTTCAAGGACCCTGCGTCTGAATTCACGGACAGTCTTCCCTACGTAGTCCATAGGGCAGGGGCATTGACACACATAAATGACACCTTTGCTCCTACAATTTATGAAATCATTAATCCTGTACGTCCGTTTCGTTACAGAACATTGGACAGTTTTAGTTGTCCGTACATATCTGCAGGCCTTGCAAGCCCCACATTTAAAAATTCCATTTGGTCTCCTATCAAGCCACGTTCCCTCCTTTTTAGGGACTTGATAGTGACTATGTACTAGTCGATTCTGAAGGCTAAGACCCTTCCTAAAGGTCATTTGAGGAAAAGGTGCAATAGCCCTCGACAGGTCGTGGTCCATGTGAAGGATGGGCCAAAACTTGTTCAGAATATCCCTCACCTGTCTGCTGGCCGTGTCAAAGGTAGTGATCAGTCGGATATCGGATTGAGTTTGACAATCCTTTGGTTTAGGGATAAGGAGTTGGTTCCTCTCCTGGGCCTCAGCCACTTTGAAGGCTTTCCTCAGTACCGATCTAGGGTATCCCCTGAGACGTAGTCTATCATGTAGTTTCCTTGATTCCAGGAAAAATGCCTCAGTACTAGAACAATTTCTGCGCATCCGCAGGAATTGGCCCTTGGGGATGCCACGTTTTAAGGAAGTCGGATGGTGACTGCTCCAAAGTAGAATGTTATTGGTTGCGGTAGGTTTACGGTGAACCGTGGTTCTGAGGTGGTCGCCCTGTTTGGTAATGCACAGGTCCAAGAATGTTAGAGAACTCTCATCAACTCTCTACTATTTCCGATCCCAGTCCCCCTTAGGCCTGAACGAGAGACTCACGTATACCTGCTTCATTTGACCCTTTCTAGATTTCAGGTCATTCTTTTATTTAATTGAGACCCTTGTAGAACTAGTTCCTTACTGGCCAGAGGCACGAAAAGTGCCCAAACTAGATGAGTGGAACAGAATATCCCCACTCTTTTTTAATCATCGCTGCCCTATCAGATCAGTGATGAGCTATCAAGGCATTATTATTAATATCACATCTTAATATTCCTAATTCCCAGCAATATATACAGTTATGGCTGATACTGACCATTAACCTGTACTTTGATTACCTTTTTAATGGTTCACAATTAGTAAGATTGTCTATGCTGCGATTCAGTATTACCGGAAGTGACGTGTGCGGCCCAGACTGAAACCGGAAGTGATACGTGCATTCCATGATGCGTTCCACGCACCGGAAGTACGCTATCCGGCAGGCGGGACAGCGCTGCACGGCGGCAGGTATTTAAACTTGGCCAGCGCTCCATGCTGTGTGCATCTGCGCCACATGGAACGCCTAACTGTATATGGACCCCTGTGAGTTCTGCACTCTCATCATCAACTAGTAGGTACAATCATTTCGACTCTATGCTCATGCCTATGTTTTTGCTTTACTTATAGGACAACCATCATTAAGCTGTGGTCCATGCGTTAGGGGCAAGTATCTATATTGCCCTTTTCTATACTGCTTTATCTGGGAATTTATGTTCCTTATATTTTTCACGATCACTCCCTGAGGAGCCCATGAGTTGGGCGAAACGCGTTGGAGTTTAATCTATTGGTATAGAGGGGTATAATTTATTGGTGCAGATCCAATTTTTCCCTATCAGGGTTAAATAGGGACTGACAGTATAGGTACGAGGACAGGGTACTTCTACCATCTGGGGGTATCCCTGGGCAAAGGGCCACATTGAGGGCTTACCAGGGACAACGGCCCCACTACTTCACCCCCCTCTGCCCATCCAAAGATATTATTATTATTTTTTGTGTGTGATATAATATGTTTTTAAATGGTATCAATAAATATATGTTTTAGGAGAAATATCCTGTTAAGGTCTACACTCTGAATATTCGGTGATCTCCACCCCTATCTTTCTTTATCTTTATTTAAGTCTGTATATATTCTTTATATGATATTAATAAAGTATTGATATTCTTATTGTGGCTTGGTGGTCATTTATGTAGGTTTGGCCCCCAAAAAGGTGCACAACAATGTAACTGCACTGGAGAACGGCAAATAAGATGTCCGTTTTAGACATGCTTTTTTATACTGTTAATACACACCAAAATAGGCTGTAGTACAATGTAACTGCACCACAGAATGGCAAATACGACATCATTTTATTGCATTACTTTTTTATACTATTAATACACCCCTAAAAAGGATGTAGTACAACATAAAAGCAACTCAGAACATCACAAAAGATATACTTTTTTGACTTACTATACTTTTAATACACCACAAAGATGGTGTATAGTGCAGCAGTTACATGTAGTAATGCCTTTTTTTGGTGTGTATTAGTGGTGAAAAAAAGAAAGGGCTTAATAGCCACTGTGTGGTGAAGTGGGAAAATTTTAGCCTTTTATAGCGTGTTTTAATTTCCTTTTTATTTATTTATGGTATTTGATCTAACAGTATGGCAGATAGAAAAGTGACAGGGAAGTGGCAGAGGCCGAAAAGTTTCTGGCGCAGGCAAAGGATGTAAAAGAGTAAGTGGGCATGTCAGCAGGGGTCACTTTGAGAGGCCTTAGCATCCAGTGTCATCTAGAGGTCGGGTCTTGACTAGCAACCCCAAGGTTTGAGAATGGTTCACTGGGTCTTCCACTTTGTCGCAAATGACATCAGACACCCCCAGCCAAGAGTGGGTGGTAGAGATGAGCGAATCTATTCGCCACTTTGTATATTCGTTACGAATGTTCGTTATTTTCTATTCAGAAGCGAATCCAAACCTTTTCAAATCAGTTTCGTACAAATCTTCTTAAATCTTTATACACTAACACTACTTATGTATCATATAATTCTTTAATGCTACGCATCTGATAACTTGAACGCTAATGCGTATATATTCAGTTAAATAGCATACTTTTACTGTATGTTCATTGTTTGTGTGGGCCTAGTGTCATGTGTGCGTATGACTTAACTGCGAGACAATAATACATTAAAGCTCTATACGCACTTTGTAAACTCATGCATATGTATTAGAGGGAATGTTTACAGAACAAGAATATTTTTCAACGCAACTTGGAACGAAGCAAATCTTATCCCGAGCGAATCTTTTTAAAAATGTGGCGAATATTTGCCAAAGCGAATCTTTGAATAATTGCTCATCTCTAGTCAGTGGGTTCGTCAGACACAACCCTTAGTTGGCATGGCCCGGGAGCAGGCCCTGTGCCCTCACCTGTCCTTAACCTGCCGCAGTCCTTTTCTTTTCCTTCAGCAAGAGAAGTACTGTATGCTATGGGCTCAGCTCCACTATACAGCGAGGGCAAGCTACTAGAGAACAGTCAGCAGCTACGGGCCAGCCAAGATGTGGAGGAGATATCTGCTGCTTCCTCTGGTAGGCAGGCAATTAGTGATGAGGAGAGTGGCGTTGGAGCTAGGGTTGCAAGTGGTCAAGCTCCTGACCCAGAGTCTGTTGAGAAGGACATCAGTGACAACAGTACTCGATTATGATGATGTAGCCGATTGCACTTGAGAGCCGGGTGAATTAGGGGCTTTATCATAATTGGGAGAAGAGGGTGGTAGGTTGCCTGGGGCAGACCACCCACTTCCACCCAGTCCAAAAACTAGTGGTGCAGGGGTCCACAGAGGCAGCGGCGGTAGCAGTCAGTCAGTGTGGAGTGTTGGGGGTAAAATCACCTACTCAGCGGTGTGGCAGTTTTTTTAAATTAAACCACAGGGTGAGGTGAACATAGCCATTTGTAAAATCTGTGGGCAGAAGGTGAATTGTGGCCAGTGTGCCAATGTTGGCACCACGGCCCTGCGTCAACATTTGCAGTGTTACCATAAAGTGGCTAGGGATAACCATGGCTTTAATGTGGTTGTCCAGCCTCCCGCAGCAGCCGCTGCATCACGCAGTGACACGCACCTGATTTTACGCAGTCAAGGCTCCACCATCTCAGCCGAAGGGAGCTCACTCCCCTTCACATCATCTGCTGGTCCTGATGCTCCTGTTCCTCTTCCTACTCCTCGTCAGTTATTCCGTCCTCAATCGATTAGTGAAGCTATTGCCAAGAGACAGAAGTATGCATGTACACATCTAACGGTGCAGAAGCTGAACATGCTCCTGGCCAAATCGCTGGGGCTGCAGTCCTTCCCTTCCCAAGTGGTAGACTATGCACCTTTCACAGAACTGATAGCTTGTGCCGAGCTGAGGTGGAGAGTTTTAAGCCGTCATTTCTTTACCAAACAGGCATTACTAGCCCTGCACAAATATGTAGAACAGAAGGTGGGGCAGTCTTTGAGCCTGTCGGTGTCTGCCAAAGTGCACGGGAGTGCTGACTTGTGGAGCTGTAACTATGGCAATGGACAGTATATGTCCTTTACATCTGACTGGGTAAGTGTGGCTCCTGCACAGCCAAACTAGCAACTTGGCCAGATGACGCCGCTTCCACCTCTCACGCCTTTGGTCCTGTGACATTGTTCACCTCTGCCACCTCATCCTCCACCATGTCCTCAGCCTCCATTGAAGGGACAATTCACAGTGCCACACTTACATACCAAATGTGCCGTTGGTCCTGCGACAATGACCACCGCTACCTCTTCATCCTCCACCGTTTTCTCAGCCTTCTCTACAAAGACAATTCACAGTACCCCACCAGCATACCACAGGTGCAGGGCACGGGGGAGTCACGCTGTTCTACACCTCGTTTGCCTGGGTGAACGGAGTCACACAGAGGAGGAACTTCTCTACATCCTTCATCAAGAAATCAAATCCTGGCTTTCTCCCAGACATCTCAAAATCAGAACCATGGTGACCAACAACGGCAAGAACATGGTGTTGCCACTGCATAAAGGAGGGCTGAGCCATGTGCCCTGTATGGCACATGTGTTTTATTTGGTTGTCAAGCGGTACCTGAAGTTTTCTACCCATCTGCAAGACCTGATCCTGAAAATGGCCAGGAAACTTGCATGCACTTCAGCAACTCGTACAGCGCCAAGCACACCCTCCTTGAGCTACAGTGGCATAACAGCATCCCCCAAAGTAGGCTGATATATGACGTTTCCACCCATTGGAATTCCACCCTCCATATTTTGTATCAACTGTACGAACAGAGAAAAGCCATAAACGATTTCTTGATGATCCAAGTCGACAGAGGTACTCCCCTGTGTAACTTCGATGTCAGCCAATGGCAGATCATGCGTGACACCTGCCGTTTGATTGTGCCCTTTGAGGAGGTCACTTTATTTGTCAGTTGCCATGACTATGGGATGAACAACGTCATTCCACTCATTGATATCCTGAAGAAGATGCCGTTAAATCTAATGGCCACATGAGCCCTGTGGGGGCTGAACTAGAGGAGGAGGAAGAGGAGGAGGAGGACATTTGAGCACAAGCAATGTGTAGCGAAATGAGTGTTTTTTCTACCCAGGTGACAGGAGAGGAGGAGCAGGAGGAGCACCAGCAGCTAGAGAGGCTACGGGGTGATGAGGAAGAGGAGGCAGATGACCCAGAAACACCATGTTAGTATGAAGTGGAGATGGAGGCAGGGAGTCCCTCCGAGTCTCTTATGCTAATGGCCGGATGCATGCTCACTTGCTTGCGTAGTGACAGCTGAATTGTCACCATTCGGCAGAGCGATGACTACTGGCTCTCCACCAATGGGGTCCTTTTTTCTTACACCCGCAAAGAGGGAGAACAAACTGAACTACTGTAGAGATGTCCTATGTAGTTAGTTGGCCGCTGCCTATGTATGCCATCGTCCATCCTCTCACAGGTTGACTGGGGGGTGCTCTCTGTGCTCATGTTCCACTGCCACGTTCCACTGCCATGGCTGTTGGGGGGAAGGAATGGTAGGAGCCGTACCAGCTCCTTTAGCAGCAGCCTGAGTCTAGAGTCGCTTTTGAGCAGCTTTCTACACCTGAATAGTGAAGAAACTACTTACCAGTAGCTAGACATAGAGCAGAACATGAACCAGCAGGTGGTGGCAAATTTGGAGTGCACACTGCCACCCGTCATTGAAGTTACACTGGATTACTAGGCAGCCAAACTGGATTTGTGGCAACAACTGGTTGAGTTTGCCCTGGGAAAGCTATCCTGCCCGGCTAGTAATGTGGCATCAGAGGGGGTGTATAATGTGGGGGGGTGGGGCATAGTTACCCCAAGGAGAACTCGCCTGTCCAGCCAAAATGTCAAGATGAATCAGGCATGGATCAATCAGGATTTCTACCCACCAATGCCGGATGCATCAGATTAGATCATCCTCTGCTGCTTCACCCAAACCTTGGCAAAAAAGATAGGTTTCTTCTGGCTACCTGCCTCAGCCACTATTCTGATGCTGCCACCTGCTTTATGCCACACAGCTGATGCCAAGTGCTCCTTTTTAGACCCACCTTTGTCAGCAGGTACTGTTAATGCCACCCGCCTCCCCACTCTGTCACCGGGGCACTCTGTGGCCTCATGATGCTGCTGCTGCCACCTCCACATTATCTCACATTGGCATTCTGTGGTCTCCTGATTCTGCTGCTGCCGCTGTCACATCTGCACTGTTGTTGTACCACTGTAATTGTGTAATTGCCGCTGTCACCTGAAGTCTGCTGTTGTTGTGCCACATCAACACTGTAATAGTGCCACTCTGTGGTCCCCTGGTGATGATGTGGCTACCACCTCCACACTGTTGTTATGCCACCTCAACACTGTCATTGTGCCATTCTGTGGCCTCCTGCTGCCATTGTTGCCATCTCCACACTGTCATTGTGCCATCTCAATACTGTCATTGTGCCACTCCGTGGCCTCCTGATGGTGCTGCTGCCACCACAACACTGTCGTTGTGCCACTGCAACACTGTCATTGTGCCACTCAGTGGTCTCCTGATGCTGCTGCCACCACCATATTATGTCATCTTGCCACGTTGTCAGACTTTCTGCAGACACATGCAGGACAAAGTTGACAACAATCGTCACTTGTTCTACATTAATTCCTCAAGCAAAGACATTAGTGGTGATAGGAACATTAGCCTTGCCATCTCTATCATTGTGCCACTCTGTGGCCTCCTGATGATGCTGCTGCCACCACTTCCAAGCTCTGTCGTTGTGCCGCTCTATGGTCTGATGATGCTGCTGCCACTTCCTCACTCTATCATTTTGCCACTCTGTGGCCTCCTGATGATGATAATGCTGCTGCCACCACCTCCACACTCTGTCATTGTGCCACTTTGAGGCCTCCTAATAATGATGCTGCTGCAACTTCCACACTCTGACATTGTGCCACTCTGTGACCTCCTGATGATGCTTCTGCTGCCACCTCCACACTCTGTCATTGTGCCACTCTGTGGTCTCCTCATGCTGCTGCCACTTCACCATTTTGTTCATTGTGTCACTCTGTGGCCTCCTGATTATACTACTGCTGCCACTTCTATTCTCTGTCATTGTGCCACTCTGTGACCTTCTGATGCTGCTGCCTCCACTTCCAAACTCTTTCATTGTGCCACGCTGTGGCCTCCTGATGATGCAGCTGCACTTCCACACTCTGTCATTGTGCCACTCTGTGACCTCCTAATGATGCTACTGCTGCTGCCACTTCCAAACTCTTTCATTGTGCCACTCTGTGGCCTCCTGATGATGCTGCTGCCACTTTCACACTCTGTCATTGGTCACTCTGTGGCCTCCTGATGGTAATGATGCTGGTGGTGTCGCCTCCACACCCTGTCATTGTTCTACTCTGAGGCTTCCTAATGATGATGCAGCTGCACTTCCACACTCTGTCATTGTGCTACTCTGTGATCTCCTAATGCTGCTGCCACTTCACCTCTGTTATTGTGCGACTCTGTGACCTCCTGATGATGCCTCTGCTGCCACTTCCACACTGTGTCATTGTGCTACTCTGTGACCTCCTAATGATGCTGCTGCAACCACCTTAACACTCTGTGGTCTCCTCATGCTGCTGCCACAACACCACTCTGTTCATTGTGCCACTCTGTGGTCACCTCCTGCTGCTGCTGATGCCACCCCCATACTCTGTCATTGGGCCACTCTGTGGCCTCCTGATGATGCTGCTGCCACTTTCACACTCTGTCATTGGGCCACTCTGTGGACTTTTCATGCTGTACCCACCCTCCCCAACTATTTGTTCTTTTGGCCTGGCTGACATCATCATCATTTATTTGACCCTTCTTCTGATCTGTCAGAAGAAAGGGAAATGAGATGCACAGATCCTGTCTATATAGCAGCTGCAAGGCCTCTATGACATGGTCCCATCAGAATTCACTTACAGTATGATTTGGTAGCCAAAAGCAGGAGTAGGTACAAAACACAGAAGACATGCAAATATTCCATTCACATGTCACTTCTGTTTTGGATCCACTCCTGTCTTTTTTTTTTTTGGCTTTAGCAATACTGATGGATTATTGACCAAATGCTGACTGAGTGAAGGCGGATGCTCCACAGACAGGATCTTTATGGGGGTTATTGTTCTGACAAATTAGAGGAAGGGAAAAATAATCAGTGAGGTTAAAACAAACTTACTGCTGACACCCACTCCACTCTGTCAGGGGGTGGGGGGGTTCTACGTGTATATGCGCTTAATAGAACAAGTTCTGTAGAAATCAATGTGGAATCAGTGAATCTGTGTAAAAGGAGTGTGCTCTTTTATGCTATAGCAGCATCTTGGGCCTCTGCATGGTTCTGTAAGGCTGAGTTCACACTTGGCACGTATGGCAGGCGGGCTCAAATATTTTGTACAAAATGATTTGCCAAGATTCTCAATTTTGCAAAATAAGCATAGTACTAGTACCAAAATGTTTTATATGACTATGGCATTAGTGTACATTATTTGTGTTTGCAGAGTGCTGCTGCACTGTTTTTTTCCTTTGTGTCTCTAGCCATGGTAGCGTGCACCTGCACTTTGGATGTGCTGACTGACCCCCTTTTTTTGCAGTTATATCTCTAGGATATGCCAGCAATGTCAGATATGTGTGTGTCCCATCTATGGAAACCTAAGAATTTCAGGACATTTGGCAACCCTGGAACAGAGTCAGCACAATGTGTGATCGCTTCTTCCTTTCACTCATTCTAGCCATCGGTGGTGGTCTCAGCCCTAAAACTCACACAGATCAATACCTTTGATCTGTCACTATGGCATATGAAAAGTTTATTTTACAATAAAGATATAATTTAAGAAGTGAATCTCTCATCTGCTTGTTGCAGTTCTGAGTGGTCCCTGTTGGTTGTGACTTTTTTCCATTTTCTGTCTTTTTCTAGATAATACACAGGAGTACATTGTGCTTATTTCTCGGTACAGACCTGACCGCTGATAAGATATAAACCTCTCCCTGTCACATCCCTTCATCTACTGCTGAACAATTCCCAATGATGCAGGCCTGTGCAGACACCAGTGTGTGAGAGATACAATGAGAGCAATGAACGTGCAGAAGATAATTTCCATCATTTTATGTTATCATTTTCTGGAAATCTTCCTGTTGCTGGTTTTGTGTGTGACCTTCTGTGATTCTGAGATACTGAACCCTGCAGCTCAATGTCATCTTGTAATGAATGAGTATACCTTTGAGTATGAATATTCTCAGGAAGGAGATATCATTATCGGAGGGATCTTCACTGTATATTCTGGGGTGACACAATGGTCCTGGGAAGGGAGCAAAGACTACAACCGGATTTGTTCAGGGTAAATGCAAATGTTAGTTCTGAAGAGCTGGAATTTACAAAGAAAATGTAAAAGAATTTTTCAAGGATCAGTGAGCCAATCAACTCTAATTGAAATAAAAAAAAAACAGTTCATTTCATACCTGAATTGATTGTACCCAAATCAAAGTTTTGCCAATCACCCTGGAAATTGGTAGATAACACCCTCTAGTCTCCTAGAACTCTGAAGTTTTAGCAAAATATATTATTACTTTCCTCTTCCCTAAGCTCTTGAATGCAAGTACAGCAATAATAAATCATGTCTGAGGGACACTGACATACAAAGCTATGGGTAAATGCATGTCTGGCAGTGTTAAAGGGGTTATCCGATTTCTGAAACAGCTCCCCCATGTGCCAGGCCCATCACAGTTAATATACTTACCCTGCTTGCCGCTCCTCGTCCCCGCGCCGACGCTGCTGCTTCTCCCTGCACACGAATGAAAACATCCAGTGTTGGGGGGAAGCAGCCAGGAGTGGACAGGGGCTAGCTTCCCTAGGATTGCAGGTGACACTAGGGAGTCTCGTCTCTGTCCCCATCTGCCACTGACTGCTACCCCACTTCCCAGATGTTTTCATCCGTGTGCAGGGTAAAGCAGCAGTGGCGGTGTGGGGACCAGGAGCAGCGCAGGGAGCTGGGTAAGTATATTACCTGTGAGAGGCCCGTCACATGGGGGGGCTGTTTCAGAAATCGGATAACCCTTTAAGAAACAGTGTTTAAAAACTCACTGCACTGTGGACTGTGTTGTGCTTTTCCCATATTCAAAAGCTTCCAAATATTTTCCCTTATCAGGGGCAGATGAATTTTATGGGATTAAAAAAACTGTGCATTGTTGGGGGACCAAAAGTCCAAAAATGGTGCCTTAACGAGGTCAGACTGCCTGGCCATACAACATGCACAAGTGCTTCTTGTCAGAATAAAGACTGGCTTTTTGGGACCAATATTTCTAAAATTACGTGGCTGCAGTAGTAACAGAAGCAGAAGCAGCATAGCATGGAACATAAAACGCAGTAGAGTCTATGGGTAAAAGTAGTAATAGTGGTAGAAGTGGTGGCAGTAGGGTACTACCCGCAAGGAGCAACAGCTGTGGTGGCAACCAGTAGAATAGGGTACACGTTGGCAGGCAGGCAAGCAACAGCAGCCATACACAATACACAGCATGATGGTAGGCAGACAACAGCAATGGTAAAATGGAGACTCATTTCCAACTACATATCTATTCATCTGCCTTAGCCGAAGGAGTCGGAAAATCCTCCCTGTTTTGACAAAAGTGATGTTTTGGAAACTGGCGGAGGACATTTTGATCTGCCGGGGTGTCACCACGTCCCCTGCAGCGCTGAAAACCCTCTGTGAGATGACACTGGAGTTTGGGATATAAAGAAGGGAGAAAGCATATCAGCCACTGATCTAGTCTTCCTGCCCAGAAGTTTATAGAGTCAGGGAGCTGAGTATGTGCCAGAGACAGGCCAGATTTACAACTTACTGGCCTGAGCCTGACACATTACATGAAAAAAAACTGTTCCATCATGGTGAGGAGACTGAGCTGGCTGCTACTGCTGCTTGTGGTGGTGGAGGTGTGTCATTCTGTGGGGGTGGAGAGGCGCTTCCCTTTCAAACATGCTGGAGGCAGGCATTTGTTCGCCGAAAGATTGTTGTTGACCATCTTGCCCAGTTGGAGTTGGCTGGATGATAGAAAGCAGGATGTTTGCTGCTTGATGTAATATCTAAAGATGAGCGAACCATTTCATAGAGAACTGGGTTTGGTCTGTACTTTACTATATTCAGGATTGCAGATGAACCCAAACCTTTTCAGGTTAGTTTCGGATGAATTGATTGCCGTTTAATGCATGTGACATTGGGGAAAAAAAACACTACGGAAGAAGAAGGAAGGTTCTCACAAAGAAGTGTGTGTATGTGTGGCTTAACCTGATTGACTTCCAGGCCGACAGACAACCTGGATGAGTCAATCAGTGCTGCAGTAGGCAGGGAGGAGGCGCCCTAGCAGAATGAACATCATTCTAAGCAGGCTGTGGATGAGGGTGGTTGGGTCTTACGGTGGTTTCCAGAAAAAAAACATCTTAGGGAGTGAAGGACAGTCAGAAATCAATCAAGCTTGTATTCCTCTGCCAAGGACAGTGAAGGGAAATACCAGAATTACAAATAAGAAGCTCAAGCTGTCTGTACCTTCAAGCAGAACTGCAGCTGCTACAAACCTCAAAAACATCTACCTACAAGAACATCCTTTCATTTTTTCCCCTCCATTTTCACAGAAATCCTTTTTGGGGGAGGGGAGTAAGTGAAAACTGTACCTCTTCCTGTTCTACCATCAATCAAGCATAAAAGATAGGATATAAGTGAGAGCTCTGTGTCAGGTCATCTCACATATTTAATTATTTTATTTTAGTTTCAAAAACTGTATAAATCAGTGATTGAGAACAAAACATTAGGGCTAAATATGTTTACTATATCTACGTACACAGTTTCAAATGTTTTATTAATTTATTTTTTTATCGAGGAGGGGGTATTGAATTTAAGTAAGCCAGCATATAGGTGATTTTTACAGTAATACACAGGGTAGAGCAATATTTTACCAGTGAGTGATAATGTAATATTAGGGGTCACCACGCGATTGGAATTTTATTATTATTTGAGGGTTGTTCCATTTAATGAAACCAGAATATAGGTGAACAATACACCAATATACAGGTTAGGGCAACAATTTAACTATGAGTGATAACGTGATATTGAAGGTCAGGCATGGCCCTCAATCACCCATTTCTGTTTATTCTATGTCCATACTGTTAGAATTAATTTTTTGTGGGTTCCATTTAATTAAACCAGCATATAAGTGATTAGTATCCCAATAAAGAGGGTTGGGCAACAATTTACTTGTGATTGCTGACGTGAAATTAAGCATCAGGCCTCATTTGACTGTTTCTGTTTATTGAATTTCCATATAGTTTGAATATAATTTTTTAGGGGGTTCAATTTAATGAAACCAGCATATAAATAATTAGTATACAAATACACAGGTTAGGGCAACAATTTACCTGTGATTGTTGACATGAAATTAAGTGTCAGGCGTCAATCATCTGTTTTTGTTAATTGAATTTCCATATGGTTGTCATTTCATTTTTTAGGGGGAGAAATTTACTTAAAGGGGTTCTCCGGAAATTAAGAAAATGAAAATACCTAAATATTAGTTTATTATAAATATATTCCCAAATATCTTTCATTAGTTATAATGGCTTGTTTTGTCTGGAGAGAAATGATTAGGAGAAATAAAACGGCCGTCGTCTTATTAGTACACACAAAACCTGTCCTAATCACACAGCAGGACACAGCCACAGCCTCACCTCCACTCTGTACTTCAAGTCTCCTCATGAACTCCATTTCTACAGAGATTCAACTGAAGATCATATTAAACTGTATTCAGGGTTATAATCTCTGACAAGCAGAGCAGAGAGGAGGATGAGGCAGCTCTTTACCTCAGTGTTGTGAAGGAACTTGTCCTCCTGTGTGATTAGGACAGGTTTTATGTGGACTAATAGGACAGCGGCCATTTTATTTCTCCTAATGATTGTTCATTAGACAAAACAAGCCATTATAACTAATGACAGGTACTTGAGAATATATTTATAATAAAGTAATATTTACCTATTTTCACTTTCTTAATCCCCAGAGAACCCCTTTAAATCAGCATATAAGTGAATACTACACCAATATACAAAGTAGTGCAATAATTTAATTGCAATTAGAGATGAGCGAATGATTCAAAAAATTATTCGTCGAACATTCGCCAAAGTTTTCCTAAGATTCGTATATTCGACGAATAGATTTGTTGTATCTGCGTACAAAATATACGTTATTATGTGCTATTAGCGAACATTCTCTCACTAATAACGAACGTTCATTTACAAAATGTACGCAACTTCTTAGAAGACGTACGCATGAGCGTACAAATAGCTTACGAATCTCAGCGTACTATTGTCTAAGTGATTACGTAATACGCAGGCACGTACGAGGAGAGGCCGCGGCATGCACTCCTCAGAGGCAGAGCAAATATTCGAGACATATATATGGTAAATAGTGCAAATACATTATTATAAGTATAATATAAACATTTTAAATATCACCTACCCAGTATGCTCACGGACACGTTTAAGTCTCTTTTCTTCTGATACTTGTCATAGAACTGGAACAGAGTCCCAAACTCAGTCGCAATTTGTAATCCACATAGGTAAAATTGTAATCCAAATGGGTAAAAAAAAAGCAGCAAAGGTTCCTTAAAAAACCCTCTTTCAAGGGGCTCCCTAAATAACCTGAAAAGGGGGAAAAAGGGATGAGGCGCACGAATGCGCAACTTAATTTCCTGAGTTGCCTCGTCATCCTCCTGCGCTGGAGAAAGGGGCGGAACTACCCTGGGAGGAGTCTGCATCGCTGAATTGAATTCGTACGCAACAGCGTATAGAGTAACTACCAGGGAAAAGTCTGCATCGCTGAATTGAAATTCGTACACGACAGCATATAGAGTAACTAAATTATATGTAGAATAGCGTATAATTTATAGGACACACTACGTAGCGAATGCGTACAAAAACAAAGCGAATCACCTAATATTCGGATTCGCTTCGCAGCTGAAAAATCCCAAGATTCGATACGAATATACAAAGCGGCGAATAGATTCGCTCATCTCTAATTGCAATCACGGAATAAATGGCAGAAAATGCTCAAAACAGCATATGCTGATGCACATTTCTAAACGGGGGAGCAAATCCCGCACATGTGATCCGTTGCTGATCGTAAACACCAGCAAAAATGCATACAATGGAGGACGCCCGCAACGGACTACATGTACCACAAAAACATCCTACAGAGGAGGTGTGGCAACTCCAGATTTGAATGTGCCTTGATTGTGATCTAAGTGTAACATTCAGGTGCACCTCTGTGGCCTGCGTCACATGAGTCAGGGATAGGTGGGACTCACAGTCTCCTCCCTCCTCCCATTGCATGTGTGATTTCACACTGGAGGTAACTGGGAGCTCGTAGCTGTGTGTTGACCTGTATGCTCCTTCCGTAATTGCCTATACGGCATAGATAGAATAACATTATGTCTCGTGCCACTTTGAGATACCTTGACGGGGTGTGCAGGCTCCGGTATTTTCTTGATATAAGAATATATTGGCGAAAGTCTCATTTTAATATTAGTGTGAGGGTTTAGCCATGTATTGTCAATTGCATTTTCAATAATTTCATTGACGTGAAATTACAATTAAATGACATCTTAAATGACATTAAGAGGCAGGCCTGAATCGTCCATTTCCATTTGTTGTACAGCTACAAGTTTGGAATTAATTTTTTGGAGGGGTTCGATTTAATTAAACCAACATGTAGGCGATCAGTACACAAATGAACTGGGTAGGGCAACACTATACCTGTGAGTGTTAACGGGACATTAAAGGGGTATTCCCATCACACAGAATGGGGGCATATCACTAGGATGAGCCCCCATTGTCTAATAGTTGCAGGTCCCATCTCTGAGACCCTCACCTATGCTGATAACAGAGCTGGATGAGTGGTGTCTGGAGGACCCCGCATGCACAGCAGCCCTCCATTAATTTCTATTGGCCCCTGTAAATAGCCGAGCGCTGGTTTGGCTATTTCTGTCGTCCTTATAGCAATAAATGGGAGCAATGGCCACGCAAGCATGGTGCGCTCCCATTCACTTGTATGGGGAGAGTGCTAGACTGTGGCTAGACCCCGGGAAAACCAGGGTCCTCCAGCCACCACTCTTCCCGCTCTGTTATCGGCATAGCTGTGGGTCCCAGAGGTGAGTGATAACGAATATAGGCCTAAATTTGTTTCTATTTATTTCTGTCTCTACATGTTCACAATAAAACTTTTTTTCTTTTTTTGTGGGAGAGGTGTTAAAAATTAGTAAAACTAGCATATACATGATTGCCACCCCAATTCACCAGGTTGCTATACTATATTTTCTGAGAAGCCCAAAAATATCAGGGCTAAAAAGGTTCCAAACGAAAAATGCAGAGCCAGAATGTGTGTAGTAGCAGCACCAGCTATCCAGCCAGAAGTAGTAGTATGCCGTCGTTTTCATAGTTGGCTTTGGAAAGGAGCAACATTGTAGTTGAGGAGACAGGGGATGAGATTGTAGATTTGATGGCCCACTCCTCCTCTCAGTCGCAGCAAGATGATGTGGAGGTGATTTTGGAGTCTGACACCATGCCATAGAGCCAGAGGTCACAGCATTCCTCCTGCTCCTCCTCCCTTTAGGACAGTGGTCAGCAATAGAGATGAGCAAATCGAAGCTGATGAAGTGGAATTCGTTACAAATTTCATGGAAAATTCGATTCGCAACTAATTTCTTGGCGATTCGTAGTAACAAATTTTTTTTTTTCCCTAAAATGGCCGCAAGCACATGGCATGACATGCGGGAAGGATCTCTGGGACAAAGAAGTAAACACCCACAATACGATCACATGCAGACATGTAACCAATCAGAAGCCAACCAGGTCCTGTGAAGTCACAGCCCGAAAAATAGCTCTGCAGCGCTGGAATCTGCCATTTGCAATTGATTTTAGACCAGAGACAGACGTCAAGAGAGATAGGGCAAGTGAAAGAAAAACTAAAGAAAAGAAACGAGGAGATCAGGGATAGATAATCTGAATTGCAGGGATAGGAGAGGGACGATTTCTAGACAGAAAATCAGGCAGTTAAACCGGTATCCATATACACTGCAGCAGCAGTGCCTCTTGTACAGCACTGCACTGTCTTCTGAAGGCTGTTTTGGGGTGCTTTATGCAAAGAAGCACCACTAGTGTCACTTTTTTGCAGTGCAGTGCAGTGAAAGAGGGTCAGAGCCTTGTTTAGGGGTACATTTAAAAAATACATAAATAAAAAAAAAATATTTAAAAAAATATTTAAAAAAATAGTGAATCTCAGTTTGTGGGGTTGTCAGTGTTAGTTTCAAATAAGTATTTTAGGCCTCATTCGCCATCCAAGCAGAAAAGCGTGACATTGTTGTAAGGTAGTCAGCGAATATCATTTAAAAAATATATATATATATATATATATATATATATATATATATATATATATATATATATCTCAGTTTGTGGGGTGGTTAGTTTCAAATACGTATTTTAGGCCTTATTCACCATCCAAGCAGAAAAGCGTGATATTGCTGTAAGGTAGTCAGTAGAGATGAGCGAGCACTAAAATGCTCGGGTGCTCGTTATTCGAGTCGAACTTTTCCCGATGCTCGGGTGCTCGTTCGTTTCGAGTAACGAACCCCATTGAAGTCAATGGGAGACTCGAGCATTTTTGCAGGGGACCAATGCTCTGCCTAGGGAAGGCTGGGTGAAAACCTGGAAACCTCAGAAAATGATGGAAACACCACGGAAATGGACAGGAAACAGCAGGGGCAGCATGTAGGGATGCCTCTGAGGCTGCCTAATCCCACCATTACCCCAAATTCTCCTGCAACTGCCTGGTGGTTACCCTCATGGCAATTGTGCTCACCCAGACCAAGAAAGGCGAGGCACATGCCCATCACATGTTAGAGAAGCACCCAACTAGGTGCAACGAAGGTCCATCACCGCCTGCAGGTGACACCACTGCTCATGCTGGAACTGCTGTGCTATCCCCCGCCCCACGACGCAGGCATAAGCCTGACACAGCATGGTGACAGTGTAGTGACACCAACAAGTGACCAAGTTAGATTGAGGTAGCAGTCAAATGTCTGTAGGTGAGCCTCC
>ONZH01000932.1:0-57430 GCA_900303285.1 Rhinella marina
GCGATTTGTCGATTCGTTGATTCGTATCGAATCTTGGGATTTTTCAGCTGCGAAGCGAATCGAATATTAGGTGATTTGCTTTGCTTTTGTACGCATCGCTACATAGTTTGTCCCCTAAATTATACGCTATTCTAAGTATTATTTAGTTACTCTATACGCTGTTGCGCAGACTCCTCCCTGGTAGTTACTCTACACGCTGTTGCGTACGAATTCTATTCAGCGATGCAGACTCCTCCCTGGTAGTTCCGCCCCCTTCTCCTGCGTGCGAGGAAGACATGGCAAGTCAGCAGAGTAAGATGGCGGCGAGACAGCGAGGTCCTGACTGGGGAAGCATGTTGTGGGCAGATGACCCCTATAAGGAGAAAGAACCGGAGGAGATCTATCTCTCACAGCTCAATAGGAAGTCAGATGAGGTGCCTGCTGAGGTGGTGACTCCACTGGCTGACACGGCGGAGGCGGCAGGAGTTCCCGCTCCGCCGCGCAAGGACTACTTCTTACGCCATAATTTGATGGTCCCTGAGGCTGTCACCCGGAACGCCCAGACCCTCTGGGAATATAAAAAGTGGGTGGTGCAAGTTTTGGAGCACCCACGGTCCGGTGACCCTAAGCTGGAGCGCCGAAGGGGAACCGTTATCTGGTTCAACGTGGAGCGGGGAGTCGGTTTCATCGGCGATGAGGAGACGGCGGAGGAATTGTATGTTAACTGCCGTTCGGTTAAGCGGCTGTATCTTCCGCCCGTACGCCACAATCTACATGCAGGGGATGACGTGGAGTATACCCCCATGAAGAGCCTCCAAGGCCCCTTTGCTACTGGGGTGAAAGTCTTAAAGCGACCACCTACTCCTCAGCGCCCCCGGAAGACTGGAGTGAGGAGGCCCAGGCCGCAGAAGAGGCTTGTGACCTTGAGACCTTGAGATCTCAAGAGAAATCCCAAGTAAATTTGAAGAAAGGAGCAGCACTCACGGAATAGATGCAAAATGTTCTTCTTTATTGTCACATAAATATCATTGTGACGCGTTTCGGCTCACATGCGAGCCTTTGACAAGTGATTTTAATGGCCAGTCAGGGCCTCTCTGCTGGTGGCGCTACCTGCGCAATGCTGCGCACTATAGCACGCAGCACTGCGCAGTTAGTTACCTATACACACCCCTATACCCATACCCTATCCGGCGCTGCAAGACCTCTCCACTGTGATGATCCCGCTAGATGTGACTTCAGTGCCGGGTCTCTTCAGTGCTGGATCACGCTGGTTGACGGGATGACGCATCACATGCCGGATGAAAGGATTGGGTGAGAAGAAGAAGTCCGGAGCGGAGTTGAGGTAAGTATATTTTTGTCTGTGTGTGCACAGGGGCCCGGGGGACAAAAAAATGACATACCAGTATATATTTAGAGGGGCCAAAAATGACATATATATTCAGTGGGGGCAAAAATGACATATATGTTCAGTGGGGGCAAAAATAACATATATGTTCAGTGGGGGCAAAAAAGAAATACTGGTATATATTCAGTGGGGGCAAAAATAAGACCTACCCTGATAATAAGCCCTAACCCTTTTTTCAGAGAAAAACAGAAATAAGACCCTGTCTTATTTTCGGGGAAACACGGTATGTAACTGTCTCTGAAAAAAAAGTCTGCTGCAAGAATGCATCTGCTACTACAAATATAACAATGCAGTGTTTTAGGTGAAATGCATTTGAACTCTGTGTTTAACCCTTTCACCCCCGGAGGTTTTTTTGCTTTTGCGTTTTCGTTTTGCACTCCCTGCCTTGCAGAGCCATAACTTTTTTATTTTTCTATTCACATAGCTGTATGACGCCTTGTTTTTTGCAGAACAAGTTGTACTTTCCAACGCATATGATTTAGTGGGAAGCGGGAAAAAAATTCCAAATCGGGTAAAATTGCAAAAAAAAGCAATTCTTCCACAGTTTTACGGGGTTTTTTTTATTTACGACGTTCAATGTGCAATAAAACTGACCAGTTACTTTCATTCTGCAGGTCAGTACAAATCCGGCGATATCTAATATGTATAGTTTTTCTTGCGTTTTGATAAAATTATTATAAAGTTGGAATTTTTTTTTGTCGCCATATTTTGACCCCTATAACGTTTTGGTATTTATGTGTACTATGTGAACTTAAATAAATCGACCAAAAACGTTGAATCGGCCATTTTGATGCTTTTTTTTCGTTTCGCTGTTTTCTGTATGGGCAAGAAATTTTTATATTTCTATAGTATGGGCGTTTTCGTACATGGTGATACCCATGATGTTTATTTTTTACATTTTTTTTTGGTACTTTTATTTTTATTTTGGGGAAAGGGGGGTGATTTGAATTCTTATGTTTTTTTATTTTTTATTTTTTAAAACTTTTTTAATTATTTCACACTCTTTTATAGTTCCCATTTTTTGGTCACCTTCCCTTACAAAAAGTGTAATAGCAGGCGATAAAAAAAACGTATGTACCCCAAAATGGTACCAATAAAACCGTCATCTTGTCTTGCAAAATATGAGACCCTACCTAAGAGAATCACCAGAAAAAAAAATATAGCTCTCAGAAAATAGCAACACAAAAAAAGATTTTATTCTGTTCAAAAATGCATCTAATGTGTAAAACTTTCCAAAAATAAAAATGTTAGACATATTGGGTATTGCCGCATCCGTAACAACCTGCTCTATAAAAATATTACATGAGATGGCCCCCCAGGTGAATGTTGTAAAAAAAATTTTTTTAAACTATGCCAAAACAGCCATTATTTTCCCTCTTGCCTCGAAAAAAGTGTAATAGCAGGCGATCAAAAATGCGTATTTAACCCAAAATGGTACCAATCAAACCGTCATCTTCTCCTGCAAAAAATGAGACCCTACCTAAGACAATCGCCAGAAAAATAAAAAAAATATGGCTCTCAGAAAATGGCAACACAAAAAAAAGATTTATTCTGTTCAAAAATAAATCTAATGTGTAAAATTTAACAAAAATAAAAATGGTAGACATATTGGGTATCGCCGCGTCCGTAACAACCTGCTCTATAAAAATATCACATGATTTTCCCCCTCAGGTGAATGCTGTGAAAATTTTTTTAAAAAAATACTATACCAAAACAGCTATTTTTTCACCTTGACTCACAAAAAGTGTAATACCAAGCGATCAAAAAGTCTTATGTACCCCAAAATGGTACCAATGAAAACGTCACCTCATCCCGCAAAAAATGAGCCCCCACATAAGACAATAACTCAAAAAAATAAAAATCAATGGCTTCCGCAAACCAATCCATCAAAATCTGTGCTGTAAATATGGCGCTGCTTCTGTTCTGAGTCCTGCCATGTGCCCCCACAGCAGTTTACCACCACATATGGGGTGTTGCCGTATTCAGGAGAAAATGGGGAACAAATTACGGAGTGCTTTTCTCCTGTTACCCCTTGTGAAAATGAAAACTTTGGGGCTAAAGCAACATTTTATCGGAAGAAATGAAACTTTTCATTTTCACAGCCAAGTGTTTCAAAATTCCGTAAACCGCTTAGGGGGTCAAAGTGGCCAGTACCCCCCTTAATATATTCTTTGAAGGGTGTTTCCAAAATAGGGTCAATTTTTGAGGGTTTTCACTGTAGGGGTACGTCAGGGTCTCTCAATTACAAAATGGTGCCTAAAAACCATTCTAGCAAAATCTGCCTCCAAAATCCGTATGGCGCTCCTTTCCTTCTGACCACTGCCACAAACCCATAGAGACGTTCACCACCACATATGGGGTATTTCTGCAAACTGAAGAATCAGAGTAATGTATATTGAGGTTTAGTTTGCTGTTAACCCTTGCTGTGTTGCAAGAAAAAAATTATTAACATGAATAATCTACCAAAAAAGTGAAATTTTGAAATTTCACCTCTATTTTCCTTTAATTCTTGTGGAACACCTCAAGGGTTAACAAAGTTTGTAACAGCAGTTTTTTATAATTTGAGGGGTGTAGTTTCTAAAATGGGGTCATTTATAGGTGGGTTTCATTACATAAGCCCCTCAAAATCACTTTATATCTGAATTGGTGCTTAAAAAAATGGTTTTGGAAATTTTGTTGAAAATTAAAAAAATGGCTTCTAAACTTCTAAGCCTTCTAATGTCCTAAAAAAGTAAAATGACAATTATAAAATGATGCCAACATAAAGTATACATATGGGGAATGTAAAATAATAACTATTTTTGAGTTATTACTATGTATTTTGAAAGTAGAGAAATTGAAATTTGGAAAATTTTCAAAATTTTTGGTAAATTTGGTATTTTTTTATAAATAAAAATGAAATATTTTGCTACAAATTTACTACTGTCGTGAAGCACAATATGTGACGAGAAAACAATCTCAGAATAGCATGGATAAGTAAAAGCATTCCAAAGTTATTACCACATAAAGTGACACATGTCAGATTTGCAAAAAATGGCCTGGTCAGGAATGTGAAAACTGGCCCAGGGTTGAAGGGGTTAAACGTTTGTACAAATATTGACATTTTTAAAATGTTTTACACTACTTTTCCACTCACAACATATACTTAAAACATTCTTTTTCTTTGAGCCAGCATTAAACATGTCCCTGCACCCAAAATTTTAAACAATGTTGTGCCACTCACATTTTTAAGGGCTTTAATTGTAATTTTTTTTAAAAAATATGTTTTATCAAATATCATATGTCTTACAAACATACAGAGTGTGCTAAACATTGAATTATTTTTTAAAATTTTTTAGTGTTTATGAAAAACATGTTATCTTAAAGGAACGACCATGGTCAAACAACTTGCTCAAAACATGTGTAATTTAAGGATCTATACTCCAGTAGGGCCACTGTTCTTACGCATCCACACTATAGAGGAGTATGTTGCACATTAGATACAGTGTAGTTCATCCTATCCAAAAATGTCAAGGCCATAAAAAATGACTTAAGTGGTATTGCATGTATTTTGCTAACAATCACGCAATAACAACACACAGAGGGTGAGCCAGGACACCACCCTATTATGTATGTTGGTATTGCGCGATACCTGTTTTTAATCAAAACCCAAAAATCCAAAAAAAAAACGAAAATTGGTGAAAATTCAGTTAGAAGTTATTTTTTGTTAAATTTAATTTTTGTGCCTGGATGAATTTCACTGTATCTGATGTGCAACAGACCCCTCTATAGGTTTAAAGTGTCTGAACAGTGGTATTACTGCATTCTCAATCCTTAAGTTACAAGTCTTAAGCAGCATTTTTTGGAGAGTTTTATGGCTATTTTTAGATATGTTTTGAAAATTATAAATACATTGTTTTTCTAACGTCCTAAGTTTGTAATGTTTGAAATAAGGGTTACAGCGTGAAATAATGTTGTTATCCCCTTCAAAAACACAGTTAACATGCATTATTACAACATTTGCACATGTAACTGTCACATGCAGCCAGTTGTCCTGCGTTGCATAGTGTCCGGCAATGGCTTTGATTTTACGTGTTCTGCTGACAATTATTTAATTACCCTTATGTTACACATACTCTTTGATTTATTAGGTAGTGTGGATAAGACACATTCTCTGAATTTGACATGTTTATTAATAACCCAGTAAGTGTATTGTTTGGAACATTTTCACACTTTGACCTTAAAACACTTTGCTTACTTTTTAAACATTCATAACAAAATTCCACAGTCCATTTGCATTTTTTTTATTATGGTTTATTTTTTCCTTTAGAACTGTGGACAGTCTGAATAAGCCAGAGGGTGAGACTTCTGATGTACCGGCTGCAGAAGGAGCACCAATCCAGACACCACAGGGGACTCAGGAGGAAGGAATACAAGTGGAGGAAGAACATCCAACATCGGCCCAAGTCCCCACCAGCCCAGAAGCTCCCCCAAGGACCCTGCCGCCAAGGAGACGCCGTACTGCCCCCCAGGCTTCTTCTGGCGTAGGTGCTCGGGAGATAGTGGATAGCCAGGTGATAGAGTACCTATATCAGATGAGGACTGAGGGCCAGAAATGACAATGTTGAAGGGGCTGGCACCTTTGATGAAGCAGGTGCCGCCCCATCGACAGAGTCCATGTATGAATTCCCTTGCCATGGTATTGGAGATGTTCTCATCTCCATACCAAGGGGACATTGTGAATTTAATTCACAATGTCCGTCGACAGGTCCTTGCCCCTCCACCACCTCCTCAGCAGCCCACCTATGGGCAGCAGCCCAGATTTCCACCTTCTGAGGCATATCATTATTCCCAGGAGAGATTTAATGTTCCTTCGACTTCTGGTGGCCCTGACTCAGCCAATGTTCATCAAGCTCCATCCAGTTATGTTCCCCATTCCTTCACCCGGGAATTAATGGAGCCTTAATTTATTTTTTTTTATTTATTGTCATGTAAAAGTTATTTATGTTTCATGTTTTTTCTGCAATAAGTAAAATTTATTTTACATTTAGCCACAAGTTGGCTATAACAATTTAATACTGTTGTCTATTTTTTAATGTACACTAGAGATGAGCGAATCGATTAGTCGATTCGTATCGAATCTTGGGATTTTTTTGCTGCGAAGCGAATCCGAATATTAGGTGCTTCGCTTCGGCTTTGTACGCATTCGCTACGTAGTTTGTCCTATCAATTATATGCTGTTGCTACGTATAAGTTACTCTATACGCTGTTGCGTATGAATTCAATTGATTTGCGATGCAGACTCCTCCCTGGTAGCCCCACCCCTTCTCCAGCGCGCGAGGAAGACGAGGCAACTCAGGAAATTAAGATGGCGACACAGCGAGGTCCTGACTGGGGAGGCATGGTGTGGGGCACCAACCCCTATGAGGAGAAGGAACCGGAGGAGATCTACGTCTCTCAATATGTCCGGCAGCCTAAGAAGTCGGTTGAGGTGCCCGCTGAGGTGTTCACTCCGCTGGCTGACACGGCGGAGGCGGCAAGAGTTCCCGCTCTGCCGCGGAAAGACTACTCCCTCGTCAAAATTCTATGGTCCCCCAGGCTGCTTTAACCAAGTTGCGCAGACGTGTGCCTCATCCCTTTTTTCCCCCTTTTCAGGTTATTGGGAAGCCCCTTGAAAGATGGTTTTTTAAGGAACCTTTGCTGCTATTTTATTACCCATTTGGATTACAATTTTACCTATGTGGATTACAAATTGCAACTGAATTTGGGACTCTGCTCCAGTTCTATGACAAGCGTCAGAAAGAAGAAAAGAGACTTAGACGTGTCCGTGAGCAGACTAGGTAGGTGATATTTAAATTGTTTACATTAGACATTATGTATGTATTTGCACTATATTGTTTGCACTGGATTGTTTGCACTAATGTTTTTATCTTTCAGCAACGTTTTCAAGTATGTTGCCCATTGTGTGTATTTCTTTACAGGTACCACAATGGGTCCTCATATTCACTTTATAGTATTGTGGATGATTGTACTATGCCCATAGCCAGATAGACAGCACCTTACTTGTTTTACCTCAAATATGCATACTGCCTCTGAGGGCGATTTCAGATCTGACCATTTACACTGGATCTGGCCCAGGGTCCGTAAGGTGTTAAAACGATTGCACAAGCCTCCGATCACCTGCTGGATCACCTCCTTTTTATGCTGGTTCAGGTGGCGGTGTGTGCCATCGTAAATCGTAATCCTGGCGGTCCATCAGCCAGACTATGTATTTCAGCTGTGCAGCAGAGCTAAATGATGAGGATCGTCTGGATGCCTTTTTCAAATATTTGCTCTGCCACTGAGGAGTGCACGCTGCGGCCTCTCATTGTACGTGCCTGCGTATTACGTAATCGCGTAGACAATAGTACGATGAGGATTCGTAAGCTATTTGTACGCTCATGCGTACGTCTTCTAAGAAGTTGCGTACATTTTTAACTGTACGTTCTTTATTAGTGCGCGAATGTTCGCTAATAGCACATAATAACGTATATTTTGTATGCAAATACAACAAATTTATTCGTCGAATATACGAATCTTAGGAAAACTTCTGCGAATGTTCGGCAAATAATTTTTTGAATGATTCGCTCATCTCTAATGTACACATATATACATTTTACGTCCAAAGTTACATGTATTAAAGGTTTAGGGTGGCATTGCTAAGAAGCTTTGCCATCAACGCTTACATTTTTTAAAATTTATTTTATTTAAAAAAAAAAAAGCCTTGTCCATGCCCTAATTACACAATTTCATACTGCACAGACAAGGGAAAAAAATTTGTATAATATTTAAAAATTTAAAAAAATAGGCAGATTGTGTTTTTGAAACACAATCAGCATCAGTTCTCATCATTTAAGGTACATCAATGGGCTCAACATTTGCCACTCAACATACTACTATAGAGAAGCTGTCGTTTATAAAGACATGTATATCCTCATGTGCTGTAATACTTCACTCATCAGCATATTGTCATGAAGGAGCACATCCTTAATGATAATATGCAAATATGGTACTCTTCCAAAATTAACTTTATAAAGTCCTTAAAAAAACAAACCTCATACAGAGTTAAAATTATTAGTTTACTAAGGTATTAGATGGTATCTTGGAACATACACAAATGTCTAAAGTGATGCTTCTTAAACCATATTTTCTAAAAAGCAAATAACACATCTCTAAAGACACTTGATTTTTCCTTTTCCAAAAAAACTCAGCCCGAAAGCCCACGTCAAGGGTCCTCAGTCTCTTGCGAGTCCCTAAACTAACTAACATATAAAGTATAATAAACTGTTAAAATAAAAAAAAAAACTACAGAGCACAGAAACAAACGCTACCACGAATTGCATCCATCTGCCACGACAATGCCCCCTGGGGCTGATGAAGAAGTCTGCATAAAGTTCCCGAATTGCAATGCCTGCAGTACCAGGTCGTTTATGCATCCTGAGATCCAATCCAACACCAGGGAATGTTGGAATTTCACTCTGGTCAACATCCGAGGAAGCATCGTGAATCCTGGTGAAGTTGTGTAGAATAACACAAGCTTGAACAACCAGGGTGGCATTGTCCGGATCCATCTGTATGTTTGTCAGAAATACCTTCCACTTGGTAGAGAGTATTCCAAAAGCGCACTCAACATACCGACTGGCAGAACTCAACCTGTAGTTGAAAATACGACTCCTGACATCCAAACGCGTCTTGGGAAAGGTCGCATATCATGGGAAGTCAATGCAAACCCTTCATCAGCCACAATCACAAACGGAGCCAGCAGATCGGGGCAGTCTTCTGGGCTCTGGCAGGGCAAGCTGATTGGCACGAAGCTGCTCACCCATTCTAGAAGCACTAAAGATGCGAGCATCCGATGTGCTCCCATAGGCCCCGATATCAACCATTATAAATTTATAGTTGCTGTTGGCCACGGCCAAAAGCACTATAGAAAAATATTGCTTAGAATTGAAAAATCCGGACTCTGAGTGAGGAGGCTTCTTAACACAAATGTGTTTCCCATCCAGTGTCCCAACACAGTTTGGGAAATTCGCAGAGAAATTGAATCCGTGAGCAAATCGAAGACAATCCTCTGCTTTGGAAGAAAAAACATTAAAGGAAAATAAAAAATTATATTCATATAAGCTGTGAAGCTATCTAGACAATGAACATATGCACTGGGGCCAACACATACATTTATTCAAGTCAAGATATGTAGAATAGGGACCATGTTGAAAACGACAATGTACAGAAAACAATATGAATCAAAAATCAAAAAGAAAAAAAAAAGGTCATGGATTGCTTGAATAAGCACACTGAAAAATGCAAAAACTATAAAAGAAAAATAAAAAAAACCCACAAAAAAACATGCTCGGGGAATACACAGTGAAATGTGCAAGTACAAACAAATATTTTACCTCAGGGTGACGAGTAGCCTTTCCTCGGGTGAAATGCTGCGCCTCATGTTGGTATCCTGGAAAGTCAGGTCAGGACAGATAGACGACAGCAAAAAATCAAAGGTAGCCACTGACATCCGACAGAATCCAAAGAAACTTCTCCGGTTGCTGATGAAGATCAGTGTAGAGGGTGTGAAAGTGGCTCTTCCTGTACCGTTGAGAAACAATGGGGTGAACCCAGAGTCTCCTCCTCCTTGGTTCCTCAACCAGCACAGATGAATGCTGGCCATATCGCCGAAAAAGAAGCCAGTGCAGTAGAACCTCATCATCAGAGTCTTCCTCCATGTAGAAACAAAGCCATAAACTGCCAACCAAACAATGGAAGCTAAGCAACCTCTGTATGCTCCAAAAACCAGGAGAAAATGGCCACCAAACACTCAGGTGACCTACTTATATATCTGTTTCAGGGGGTGTATCCAAGTTAAATCAAAATTACACCTTCTGTTTTTTTTGCGGAACGGAACACATACGGAAACACAACGTCGTTTTTTTTTCCGGAAATACGGAAATATTGCGGAATACAAACGGGACATTATTGCAAACAATATACGGAAACATTGTTCCGCATTTTGCAGACCTCAAAACACAACGTTCGTGTGAAAGAGGCCTTATACAGTATATTTCTGTTCTTTCCCTATAGTGTCCCTATCACACTCCAATAGTTGCTTGTGGCTTTGTGCTAATTTTTTAGCACACACTACAGACACACTTCTTCCAAGTCAGAAGTCGATCATACTATGACGTTTCTGCTGGTTCGGAATAGGCATCCCCCTGCTTACTGCTTTCTGATTGACTCAGAGGCAGAAAGACAGCCAATCAGGGTAACAATTAGACTGAAGCGAATTGCAAAAGTTTGGAATTCGTTTGGCTGAAAAACTTTTGTGAAGTTTGTAACTAATCCAATTCATGTACAATCAATTCACTCATCCTTATTCTAAACCCAAGAGGCAGTTCCATTGATGATCTAGGTGTGTCACAGCAACACGGTAACAGTTATCCATTGAATTAACTTATCATACAACCTAACAGGGTTGCCAACCTTCCTTTCAAATTTTTCTGGACAACTGAACCAAAATTTACGGACGGCCCAAAATTTTTACGGACATAATAAACCACACCCCTTTTTTTAGAGAACACGCCCCCTTTCACGCCCCAGAATAAAGAGGATTGTTCAGTATTTGAAAATAAAATATGGCGTATGGAAAATAAATCAACAATTTTCAGCTGTTCCATCCCTGCTTCTAGTCTGAGTGTTTTGTTTATATGGCTGCAGTGACACACTAGACTTTCTAGCATCATTGCTGCTGCCATGTAAACAAAGACTGACAGGCATGTAATGGGCAAGTGTGCACATCTGTCACAATGTTGGTGATGTGCACACTGATGTGCAGGTGTATGGCATGTGACCACTGCAGCCAGTTCTCAGCATTAGATCACTGATTGGCTGCAGCGGTAACATACCATATACTGGCGAGTCCTTGCTGAAGAAACAGGTGACACATATTTGGATGGACATTACATTCACCATTACCAAACGTACAAGATGACACATTACCACATACCTCTTAAGTCCAGTGACGTCTTCCTGATGTAGATGTTCTCTTTTCTCATCTTCTCTCACACCGCCATGATGAGTTCTTTCAGCCACATCTTCTCTCTGCAGAGTTTGCCACAAAGACACCTTAGATTACCCACTTTTCTGTTATCCTGCTGCTACCTAAAATACTGTGCCCACTGTGCTCCCCAAATACTATACTGTAGATATAACAGTGCCATATAGGTAGGACCCCATATAGTTACATTGCTCCCCAAAGTCCCACTGATACTATTAATTCTCTCCCAGAGTGCCCTCATTAGTAATAGTGCCCCAATAGTGATAATGCTCCACAAGTAGCCCTTTTAGCAGTAATGCCCCCCATATTGTACTAATAGTAACACCCCCAAAAGTACCCCTGGTAGTAGTAATAATTCCCCATAATAGAAATCATTTTTCCCATAGTGCCTCCAGTATTGCTACCAGAAATAATAAGGAACCGCTGTAATGGTCCCAGTAATTATAATACCTCTTATAGTGCCCCCAGTAGCTTAAACGGTCCACTCTAGTGCCCCCAGCAGCTTAAATGGTTCCCCCTAGTGCCTCCAGTAGTTTAGGTAGCCTCCTATACTAACCCCAGTAGATCAGAATTGCCCAGTTAATCCTGTCATGTAGTGCCATGGTAGTTTAGACAGCCCCCTGTAGTTCATTTAGCCCCCATAGTGCCTCCAGAAGTTAGATAGCCCACTTTATTTCAGATAGTGCCCTAAGTAGATTAGATAGCCCCATGTAGTGACCCAGTAGTTTAGATAGCCCCATTGAGTGCCCCCAGTAGTTTAGATAGCCCCATTGAGTGCCCCCAGTAGTTTAGATAGCCCCATTGAGTGCCCCCAGTAGTTTAGATAGCCCCCATTGAGTGCCCCCCAGTAGTTTAGATAGCCCATTGAGTGCCCCCAGTAGTTTAGATAGCCCCATTGAGTGCCCCCAGTAGTTTAGATAGCCCCATTGAGTGCCCCCGGTAGTTAGATAGCCCCATTGAGTGCCCCCAGTAGTTCAGATAGCCCCATTGAGTGCCCCCAGTAGTTCAGATAGCCCCATTGAGTGCCCCCAGTAGTTTAGATAGCCCATTGAGTGCCCCCAGATAGTTTAGATAGCCCCATTGAGTGCCCCCAGATAGTTTAGATAGCCCCATTGAGTGCCCCCAGATAGTTTAGATAGCCCCATTGAGTGCCCCCCAGATAGTTCAGGTAGTCCCCATAGAGTGCCCCCAGATAGTTCAGGTAGTCCCCATATAGTGCCCCGGCCCAGCAGTGAAATAAAAACAAAAATGATATATACTTACCTGATTCCTGTAACTCCGTCCCGGAGCGGGCGGGCGGGCAGCGCGCCGTATGATGATGTCATCACGTCTGTACGTACGTGGTGACATCATCAGAGAGCGAGATGCCTGCGCCGGGCCCAGGATAGAGGTATGTATTACTAACTGTGTTACATTAGGCTGCAGGCTGACCTGCCTGCGGCCTATTGTACATCGCAGGCGGAGCCTGCATGGATCCACAGTATTCACGGCAAATGTGCCATGAATACTGTAGTAGATTCACGGACAGGCTTTTTTTCTGCCGGACGCTACGGACGGCAGAAAAAAACACCCTGTTTTTACGGACTGTCCGTGAATCTACGGACGGTTGGCAACCCTGCAACCTAATATTGTCAAGAAGGGTGACATCACTTAATAGCCACTGTAGCAGTATTCTACAATGAATGCCCTCCACCCCTCTATTTTATATGGGCTGTGTTTCAAACCTATACAAAATTCTCATGGCTTAATACTTTGAGGTTAGGCCACAGTGAAATCACACAATATAAAGATGTTATTCGCAACAGTGTAACAATTAATCTGATTACTCAGTCTTCTTTTATGTAGATATTGGCAAATGACTGTGTGTCACGCATTTTACATATTACTGTCAGTTTGCACAAGAAATTAGTCACTTCAATGGTATTTTATTGTTCTGTGGTGACACTACAGATTTCATTCACTTACAGTACTTACATTCACCTGAGAAGGAAGAATGTACATATATTGCGCATTTCATCTGTTTACATTTCTGGGAATCCACATTCATTTTGTGACATATACTGCAGTGCAGTCACACTAGACAGATTCTACATACAGTACAGACCAAAAGTTTGGACACACCTTCTCATTTAAAGAGTTTTCTGTATTTTCATGACTATGAAAATTGTAGATTCACACTGAAGGCATCAAAACTATGAATTAACACTTGTGGAATTACAGTATATACTTAACAAAAAAGTGTGAAACAACTGAAAATATGTCTTATATTCTAGGATAAATAAATGATGGTCCAACTAAATGCAAACCGGATGGAATAGCATGCCGCTGCTAGATGCTGTGGTAGCCATGCTGGTTCAGTATGCCTTCAATTTTGAATAGATCCCCAACAGTTTCACCAGCAAAGCACCCCCACACCATCACACCTCCTCCACCATGCTTGTAGAGTCCATCCGTTCACCTTTTCTGCGTCGCACAAAGACACAGTGGTTGGAACCAAAGATCTTACATTTGGACTCATCAGACCAAAGCACAGATTTCCACTGGTCTAATGTCCATTCCTTGTGTTCTTTAGCCCAAACAAGTCTCTTCTGCTTGTTGCCTGTCCTTAGCAGTGGTTTCCTAGCAGCTATTTTACCATGAAGGCCTGCTGCACACAGTCTTCTCTTAACAGTTGTTGTAGAGATGTGTCTGCTGCTAGAACTCTGTGTGGCATTGATCTGGTCTCTAATCTGAGCTGCTGTTAACCTGCGATTTCCGAGGCTGGTGACTCGGATAAACTTATCCTCCGCAGCAGAGGTGACTCTTGGTCTTCCTTTCCTGGGGCGGTCCTCATGTGAGCCTGTTTCTTTGTAGCGCTTGATGGTTTTTGCGACTGCACTTGGGGACACTTTCAAAGTTTTCCCAATTTTTCGGACTGACTGACCTTCATTTCTTAAAGTAATGATGGCCACTCGTTTTTCTTTACTTAGCTGCTTTTTTCTTGCCATAATACAAATTCTAACAGTCTATTCAGTAGGACTATCAGCTGTGTATCCACCTGACTTCTGCCCAACACAACTAATGGTCCCAACCCCATTTATAAGGCAAGAAATCCCACTTATTAAACCTGACAGGGCACACCTGTGAAGTGAAAACCATTTCAGGTGACTACCTCTTGAAGCTCATCAAGAGAATGCCAAGAGTGTGCAAAGCAGTAATCAAAGCAAAAGGTGGCTACTTTTAAGAACCTAGAATATAAGACATATTTTCAGTTGTTTCACACGTTTTTGTTAAGTATATAATTCCACATGTGGTAATTCATAGTTTTGATGCCTTCAGTGTGAATCTACAATTTTCATAGTCATGAAAATACAGAAAACTCTTTGAATGATAATGTGTGTCCAAACCTTTGGTCTGTACTGTACCTGTTCAATAGGATATTCCATTGATTGAAGGCAATTTGTCTATATGGCATTCTTATTTTTGGAAGGACGCCAGGTACCTCATTCTATTGCCCATAAAATGTGCTCAATTTATCTGACAGCCAGTGGTGTACACATATTTCATAGGGCCCCATATCAAAACTAGCATGGAGCCCCCCTGCCCCACCCAGTTTTCCAGTATGTGTGTATCAGTCACTCCCAGGCAATGTAGAATGCAAAGTGTGAAATTTCAGAAATTCCCTTGGCCTAACCAACTTTATCTGACTTCTATTTCATAAATATGGGCTGTTTCTGTTAGTTGTAGAGTCTAAACAGAGCCAAGTTACAGGCAAGTCAAGTGTAACAGTTCCTTCAAAACTAGGCCAGAGTTTGGAGAACCTTCATCTCTGAGACTACAGCTGCCAGAGAGGCTACTTCATTCACAAAGTACCCCTAAGAGAAGACGATCAAACATCTTAGAAGGTCCAGAACCAACAAGGCTGTGCATGGGATTCTGACAGCAAAGTTTTTATGGATGAAAAACTTTGCTGCTGTGGAAAGGGAAAATTGCTGTCGGCACCTACCACACTTTGAGACAGACTGGCCATCTGGATTGTAAATCTGCACTCCTAAACCCTGGAACTGCATAAGGGATTATTCAATACAGAATTGTCAAACTGTGGTCATTTGGAACGACTGCAAAGTTTAATTAGAAGGAAAGTCGGGGACTGCTACTACTATCATTTTTTATGCCCATACAGATAATGGGAGGAGACTATACTGTAATCTACTTTGTGCAGCAAGCCCCTGAGGAGCCAATCCAGAGGGTGGGAGTGGTAGTAGCCCTGATGAGATGTTGTGTTTCATAGTGTACTCGCTCTCTAGAGTTCAATGCAGTGAATGATTGATGTAAAACAACCAGACAGAGATTATAGAACAAATAACTTCCTTTACTGAGTGCAAAGAAATAGCAAAACATCCAGCAGTAGCTCAAACAAAGTGCAATATCTCCTTCCAGATAATAGGGTATGGTGGTTGGCAATGTGGCAGAGGATGACACTCAGCAGTTTTCTAGCTGACAATGTCTCATCTTATTCCCTTCCCTAAAGCTGTACTCTAGCACCTATGGATGTGTCGACTGTATGATAAATGTTTCTAGCCATGCCTGTCCTGAACTGCGGTGGTGGTGTCTTAATGTGTTTCCCCTCACTTTGTAGCAAAGTCTATATAGCTTGATTGCTTGATCACTCTGCTGACACAAATACGCAGTGCATAGTTTACAGATCTTCTGTAGCCTGAGACCCTGAAGGCTCTCTGGAGTAGTGGTCCTCACAGATGAGCTGAGTCTGTGGTCTTCATGGCCCAGAGGGGCAGGAGCTGGGTCGCCTGCTCCATCACTCCTCACTCTCTTCCCCACTCTCCTCTAACTACCTCTGTGGGAATGAGGTATGGAATGGAATGGTAAGTCCCATTGCTGTTGCAAAACACTGCCAACTGTACCCCATCTGCTGTTGTAAAAAGTGTATAGCATGAGGTGTGACATACCATGAACGATTACATTACAAAAAAATTGCTGTTAGCTTCCCTAGGTCTGGGATACTGCACTGTGGAATGCTCCCTTTTGCTGCTATATGTACTCCAACCCATCCTCAATCCAGTAAAGAAATACTTTATTGCAACCAAATGGACTGGTTATTGACCCCATCATCCATCTGTTGACCCCTGCCTCTGTACACCTCCCTTGCACCCAGCCTAACGGTTCACCACCAAGGGTACTACAACTATCACTGGGCAGGAGCCCCAACAACGGGGTGTACCCTGAGAGAAGAAAGGTGGTGACCCTTATTTACTGAGTGGCCTTAGGGAGTGCCAGAGTGGAGATAGTCACCGAGAACTGTGAGTACTATGTCCAGCTTAATAGCCACTACCACTCCTCCCATCCTTGCTTCCCTTCTGGGTCGCTGCACATTTAGTTCATTTGCATCCAGTCAGTGAACTGACATGCACACAAAACATTTGCTACAGATATTGTATCACTCTTCCATACATTTAAATGTGGTCTGCAGCTTGTACACATGCTGTAGAAACAACTCCATGTACGTGAATGGAACAGATTTTTGCCCACAGACACATTATATGGACAAAAGTATTGGGACACCTACACATTACATATAAAGGAGCTTTTATGACATAATACTCGAAGGCAGTGATGGCTAACCTCCAGAACTCCAGCTGTGGTGAAACTACTACTACCAGCATACCCCATTCATTTCTGTAGAGTTTTGAGAACAGCCAAGCAAGTGTGTAGCTTGAGAGTTGTAGTTTTACCACAGCTGGAGTTCCAGAAGTTAGCCATCACAGCTCCAATCAGAAGGCATTTATATAGAGTTCAACATCTTCCATTCTTCTGAATAGGCTTCCGAAAAGAATGTGTCTGTGAAAATTTACGCTCATTCATCCAGAAAAGCTTTTGCGAGGTCAGACACCTGTTGCACGAGAGGGCCTGGCTCACAGTTTCCATTGTAGTTCATCCCAATAATGTTTGATGAGGTTGAGACCAGGGCTCTGTGTGGGTCAGTCAAGTTTTCTACACACAACTCACCCAACCATGCCTTTATGGGTCTTGCTTTGTGCACTGGGTCATGCTGAAACAGAAAAATGCTTTCTCCAAACTGTTCTCAGAAATTTAGAAGCGTACGATTGTCCAAAATGTATTGGTATTCTGAAGCATTTAGATTTCCCTTCAGAGGAACTAAGAGGCCTAAACCAACCTTTGAAAAACATCGCCATAGCATTATCCCTCCTCCACCAAACTGCACAGTTGGCACAACGCAGTCAAGCCAGGAAATGTTGTCCTACCATTTACCAAACCCAGACTTTATGCACCATGTGGTTGTAATAATACCACCCAGCTGAATATGGAATATCCAGGAGGGAAGAAATGTCATGAACTGACTTGTTACAATAGTGGCATCCTATTATAGTACCACGCCGGAATTCAGTGAGCTCTTTAGAATGACCCATTCTTTCACAAATGTTTGTACAGTGGTCCCTCAAGATACAATATTAATTGTATCTTGAGGGTTCACTGTAAAAAGAGACTGCATGGCCGGGTGCTGGATTTTATACACCTGTGGCAATGGGACTGAATGAAACATCTGAATTAAACTGGTGTGTCCCAGTACTTGTCTCTATATAGTAAATGTCTTCAATATGTTTGCCATGTGTTCCCACATTGGAACCTTTAGATTATTTACACAAAAGCATAAAAAAAATATTTCTACTAGTTTATGCAGCTTGTGAAGTATATGATAATTTTGGAATATGCAAGGCAGATGAATAACAGCTCAATTGTATATAAAAAGTAGGATACAAGTAAAAGTTTTACATGTTGCTTTGAGGTTTTTCACATCTGAAGTGAACTATAATTGTCTGTTATGTAAACTATATTCACTTGTTTGGTTTTTTTTTTTTCTCAGATGAAGGAAAGGAATTTTCCATACAAAGCCAGTGTCAAACATTTCATATGATGTGATCACACATGTCTAAAAATATTATTTTTCTAATAATGTCACTGTGTTTTCCCTCGTGATAGATTCTCAGAGCTGAGCCACTTCTCTCTTTGGTACACCACTTTTAGGATATGGTTCCTATAATACATATTGCTGTGTTTTTCCATTGAAAAAGTTTTCTGGTAAAGAATTTAATTTAAAACAGCTGGTAATGTGCAAAATAATTTCATAAAGTAATACATATGCTTATTTTCATTACAATTGATAGGAGCCAACTGTGGATACATTACATTCTACATAGCTGTATACTGTTGTTTAAAAAAAGACATGTCCAACATGGTCAACCTTTCTTTGATTACTGTAATTGTACATTATGCAATGCTCATTTCTTTATAAACCCTTAATGCCTATAATGGCGACACTCTGTAAGCTATGATGTTGCAACTCATTCCTATTTATTTGATTGGGATGGCATTTAGACAAGCTATGTATCCCCTTAGTGACCAGCCTGTTAAAGGGGTTGTCTGTTTTTTTTATATAGATGACCTATATAGGTCGTAGGCCCTGCCTTCTCTTCACCGTTTACCTGTGACAATTGCAGCCGTAAGCAGGTGTAATTACATCTCCTCCGTCCCATGCACTTCAATGTGATGCCTCCTTCCTATTTAAGTGAAATGAAAGGACCCGTCCCATGGAAGTGAATGGGGATGGCGGAGTTGTAATTACACTTGCTCACCGCTGCAATGTTGATGGCGGGCAGGTAAACAGAGAAGAGAACGCAGCTGATCGGCGGGGGACCCAAGTGTTGGACCCCCACTGATCTGATATTGATGACCTATCCTGAGGACAAAAGGACTGGCTGACCTATTACATGTGCACTTGGCAGCTGAAGGCATCTATGTTGGTCCCATGTTCATATGTAAAAATAAACACAAAAAATGGAGGGCTCACACCGTATCAAATGGATATTTATGGTGCAACTGTCTTTCTGGTTCACCTAGTACCAGAAAAGAAGTAAATAGCAAATGGGTAAAAAGGACCTGCACTCAATGGCTGGAAATGTATGGAATTTTAATCAAAAAGTATATATAACAAATGCACATAAAATCAATAACAAACAATTAAAAAAAATCAATCAATAAAACATAGCAAAATATTCACAATGTCAATGGGTATAGAGCCTGTTATTGCATGATCCAGCACGCTAATCTCAATCCATAAAATCCATTTGGGAAGATCGAATCTCAATCCAATAAATCGATTTTAGGTTAACTGGAAGGATCAAATCTTCTAGTATAGGTGGAATAAATACTGTCCCATATGTATATATCGACTTAGAGTTAGTATTCCCATCCAAGTGATATTGGTCTGATGTAAATACAGCCTATATAGGCTCTTACCACTTCCAAAAAACTGTCCTCAGGATAAAGGATTTCCCCGCTATATTGTCAAATAGGGGACTTATCTCCGGACAACTGCACCGATGTTGGTGAACTGATCTCCAGTTGGAGTACTTACTCCGTATCGCCGTAATGGAGGGACCGGTCTCAGGTCGGTTGCCTCACATCAGTTACTTCGCTGGACGCGGCGTCTTCCTCCGCACGGCGTATGACGTATCCTGGAACAGAGGCGGTCACGTGATCGGATCATATGATCAAACAATAATCAGAATGTTAGTGATGTTATCTCTCTTTCAAAGTCGATCCAGTCCACTTCAAAGGATCCTCGGATGGCAGCCCCCTTTCTGAATTCAAGTCCTTATGGTATGGGTCCGGACCCACAAGGACATACACCAAACGCGTTTCGGGAATCCAATCCCCTTCCTCAGTGGTAATTGGGGGGAAGTCTGCCATACTGGTTTAAATACTAAGTCCTTGGTATCCAATAAGATCTGGGCTGGATTATGTGAAAGGCATATGTTTGTTAGTTTGATCATTATGCCATATCAATTGTTAGTCATCTCACTCAAGAAGCAACATACAACTACAAAACGAGTGCCATAAATGTAACAGGCATTCAAACAGTCACATACCAAAAAACGCTATTTGCGTTATTGGTGCGTCTTTTTATACAAAATAGTGTTTTTTTGGTATGTGACTGTTTGAATGCCTGTTACATTTATGGCACTCGTTTTGTAGTTGTATGTTGCTTCTTGAGTGAGATGACTAACAATTGATATGGCATAATGATCAAACTAACAAACATATGCCTTTCACATAATCCAGCCCAGATCTTATTGGATACCAAGGACTTAGTATTTAAACCAGTATGGCAGACTTCCCCCCCAATTACCACTGAGGAAGGGGATTGGATTCCCGAAACGCGTTTGGTGTATGTCCTTGTGGGTCCGGACCCATATCGTAAGGACTTGAATTCAGAAAGGGGGCTGCCATTCGAGGATCCTTTGAAGTGGACTGGATCATAGTAACATAGTAACATAGTTTATAAGGCCAAAAAAAGACATCTGTCCATCCAGTTCGGCCTGTTTTCCTACAAGTTGATCCGGAGGAAGGCAAAAAAACCCTGTGAGGTAGAAGCCAGTTTTCCCCACTTTAGGGGAAAAAATTCCTTCCCGACTCCAATCAGGCAATCAGAATTACTCCCTGGATCAACGACCCCTCTCTAGTAACTATAACCTGTAATATTATTACCCTCCAAAAATACATCCAGGCCCCTCTTGAACTCTTTTAGTGAACTTACCATTACCACCTCCTCAGGCAGAGAGTTCCATAGTCTCACTGCTCTTACCGTAAAGAATCCTCTTCTATGTTTGTGTACAAACCTTCTTTCCTCCAGACACAGAGGATGGCCCCTCGTCACAGTCACAGTCCTGGGGATAAATAGATCGTGGGAGAGATCTCTGTACTGACCTCTGATATATTTATACATAGTTATTAGATCTCCCCTCAGTCGTCTTTTTTCTAAAGTGAATAAGCCTAATTTTGATAATCTTTCTGGGTACTGTAGTCCACCCATTCCAATTATTACTTTAGTTGCCCTCCTCTGAACCCTCTCTAGCTCTGCTATGTCTGCCTTGTTCACAGGAGCCCAGAACTGTACACAGTACTCCATGTGTGGTCTGACTAGTGATTTGTAAAGTGGCAGGACTATGTTCTCATCACGGGCATCTATGCCTCTTTTGATGAAGCCCATTATCTTATTGGCCTTGGCAGCAGCTGTCTGACACTGGTTTCTGCAGCTTAGATTTCTGTTCACTAAAATTCCTAGGTCCTTTTCTATGTCAGAGTTACCCAATATTTTACCATTTAGTATGTACTGGTGACTTGCATTATTCCTTCCCATATGCATAACTTTACATTTGTCAGTGTTAAACCTCATCTGCCACTTCTCTGCCCAAGCCTCCAGTCTATCCAGATCCATCTGTAGCAGTGTACTGTCCTCTTCTGTGTTAATTACTTTACACAGTTTAGTGTCATCTGCAAAAATTGATATTTTACTGTGCAAGCCTTCTACAAGATCATTAATAAATATATTGAAGAGAATAGGGCCCAATACTGACCCCTGTGGTAACCCACTAGTTACAGTGACCCAATCTGAGTATGTACCATTAATAACCACCCTCTGTTTTCTATCACTGAGCCAGTTACTTACCCACATACAGACATTTTCTCCCAGGCCAAGCATTCTCATCTTATATACTAACCTTTTATGTGGTACAGTGTCAAATGCTTTGGAGAAGTCCAGATATACAACATCCATTGATTCGCTGCGGTCTAGTCTAGAACTTACCTCCTCATAGAAACTGATTAAATTGGTTTGACATGACCGATCCCTCATGAAGCCATGCTGATATGGAGTAATTTGCTTATTTTCATTGAGGTACTCCAAGATAGCATCTCTTAGAAAACCCTCAAACAGTTTACCCACAACAGATGTTAAACTTACCGGCCTATAGTTCCCGGGCTCTGTTTTTGGACCCTTTTTGAATATTGGCACCACATTTGCTATGCGCCAATCCTGTGGAACACTCCTTGTCAGTATAGAGTCCTTAAATATCAGAAATAAGGGTCTGGCGATGACATTACTTAATTCTCTTAGGATACGGGGGTGTATGCCATCCGGTCCTGGCGATTTGTCTATTTTAATCTTTTTAAGACGCAGCTCTACTTCTTCCTGGGTTAGACAGGGCACTTTTAATGGAGAATTTACTTTTATATTCTGCATTTCATCTGACAGTTTATTTTCCTCAGTGAATACAGTGGAGAAAAAGATATTTAGTAGCTTTGCTTTCTCCTCATCGCTCTCTGCAACTCCCCCCTCATTACTCTGTAAGGGGCCGACACCTTCAGGTTTATACTTTTTACCATTTATATAATTAAAGAACATTTTAGGGTTAGTTTTACTTTCTTTGGCGATTAATCTCTCGGTCTCTAGTTTGGCTGTTTTTATTTGTCTTTTACATATTCTATTTTTTTCCTTGTAGTTTTTCAATGCTTCCTCGCTCCCCTCCTGTTTTAGTGATTTAAATGCTTTCTGTTTGTCATTTATTGCTTTCTTTACAGTTCTGTTTATCCACATTGGTTTTTTCTTGTTCCTTAACCTTTTATTCCCATAAGGTATGTACCTCTCACAATTAGATATTAGGATGCTTTTAAAAATATCCCATTTTGTGGCTGTATTTTTATATTTGAGGACTTTGTCCCAGTTAGTTAGGCCTATGGCCTCTCTTAGTATCGACTTTGAAAGAGAGATAACATCACTAACATTCTGATTATTATTTGATCATATGATCCGATCACGTGACCGCCTCTGTTCCAGGATACGTCATACGCCGTGCGGAGGAAGACGCCGCGTCCAGCGAGGTAACTGATGTGAGGCAACCGACCTGAGACCGGTCCCTCCATTACGGCGATACGGAGTAAGTACTCCAACTGGAGATCAGTTCACCAACATCGGTGCAGTTGTCCGGAGATAAGTCCCCTATTTGACAATATAGCGGGGAAATCCTTTATCCTGAGGACAGTTTTTTGGAAGTGGTAAGAGCCTATATAGGCTGTATTTACATCAGACCAATATCACTTGGATGGGAATACTAACTCTAAGTCGATATATACATATGGGACAGTATTTATTCCACCTATACTAGAACATTTGATCCTTCCAGTTAACCTAAAATCGATTTATTGGATTGAGATTCGATCTTCCCAAATGGATTTTATGGATTGAGATTAGCGTGCTGGATCATGCAATAACAGTCTCTATACCCATTGACATTGTGAATATTTTGCTATGTTTTATTGATTGATTTTTTAATTGTTTGTTATTGATTTTATGTGCATTTGTTATATATACTTTTTGATTAAAATTCCATACATTTCCAGCCATTGAGTGCAGGTCCCTTTTACCCATATTCATATGTGCCTCCTGATGTTTTAATATATGCAAATTAGCCTCTGGGAGAATTGGGCTCAACTCATATATTAAGGCTCATGTGCATATATTAAAACTTAATTTTTCTCAGCCATGCAGGCACATATGAACATGGGACCAACACAGATACCGTCAGCTGCCAAGTGCACATGTAACAGGTCAGCCAGTTTCACAGGTACAAATCTGCTGATAGATGCCCTTTTTAAGTTATAAATTTTGTAGTATTCATTTTTAGCATAAATAATATTATAACTTTATTCTCTGGATCAGTATGATTACAGCAATACCAAATATATATTGCTTTTATTACATTTTACTACTTTTGTACAATGAAAACCCTGGGTGGGGGGGAGGGGTGGAATTTAACATGACGGGAATATTCAAAGTCTGTTTTGGTTGAGTCTGCATTGACGTAGTTTATGCCACATATATCAAATATTGCATGTTTTTTTTTTGCGGACCATATTCGGAACCATTCATTTCAATGGGTCCGCAAAAAAAATGGAAGTTACTCCATGTGCATTCCGTTTCCGTATGTCTGTGACTGTTCCACATAAAAATAGAGCATGTCCTATTATTGTCCACATTACGTACAAGGATAGGACTGTTCTATTAGGGGCCAGCTGTTCCATTCCGCAAACTACGGAATGCACACGGACATGTGCTTGAGACCTTAATCCTAAAGTTGATCCTAAAGTGCAGTTCTGACATGCATTCAGGATGCAGTTTTCAATTTAGCCAGTTTAGCAGCCTTCTTAACCCCTGTTGTTCTGCATTGTGGGAATGATTCAAGTAATTTCAGCTAGCTACAATAAAAACTGCATCCTAACTGCATGTCAGAACTGCACTGTGTGCCAACACCCTAACACTTTTGTCTGGAGAAGCTTTTCACATTCCTGCTCCACCCTCCTCCTGGAGTGAAACTCATTAACATAGCTAACCATGCCCACATTCCACCCATATTACAAAACTGGAATAAATGGTATAAAAATGCAAAAGGTTGCAAAATTTTGGCACAAGCAAGTTCAAAAAGTCTTAAAAGCCCTGTTTTGAGACTTTTTGACGCCAGAATTCTGGGGTGAAGGAATTACAAATCAGGGACCATGTTTTTTTTAAAAAAAGAAAATATATTTTATCGCTGCATCCCAAGAACCATAACTTTTTTATTTTCTTTCTGCAGAACTGCGTGAGGGCTTTATTTTTGCAGGATGACTTGTAGTCTTCATTGGTATCATTTGGGGAGTCATAACTCAATTCAATTGCTTTTTATTTAATTTTTTTTGCAAATATGCAAAAAGCAGCAATTCTGGGATTTATTTTTTTTAATGGCATTCACCATACAGGATTACATGATAATTGCATAGTGCGAGTTGTTAAGGATGCTGCAATACCAAATACATACCTCCCAACCGTTCCAGATCCGGCGGGGCAGTCCCATATTGCACTGGCTGTCCCGCGGTCCCGATATGGTGGAGGTATGTCCAGCTTTCAGGTAGCTGTCTCTGCGTCCATAGAAAGCAGAGACAGTTGCATGTAATGATGAAGTAGAGAACAGTTGGCTCCCTGCTTCATCATTACTCCCCTGTCAGCGCTCCACACTGCAGGTCTGTGCGAGTGGCGGGGCCAGCAGTCAGCCTCGGCTCTTCCACAGACTAGAGCAGCTTATGTATCATGCTGCTGCTAGGAAAAAGGTGAGTATGTGGAGTATTTTTTTACCTTCCTGTGAAGGGGTGACAATGTTAGGCATTGTTCTGTGAGGGGAAACAGCTGGGCATAATTCTTTGAGGGAGCACAACTGGGCATAATCTGTGAAGGGGGCATAATGCTGGGCATAATCCTATGAAGGAGGCACAGCTGGGCATAATTTTGTAATTTGTGAGAGGGCACGGCTGGGCATAATTCTGTGAAGGGGCACAGCTGGGCATATTACTGTGAGGGGGCACAGCTGGGCATAACTACTGTGAAAGAGCACATATCTGTCATAACTACTGTGAGGGGGCACGTATCTGGACATAACCTGTGAAGGGGGCACAATGTGGGCATAAATACTGTGCGGTGGCAAAAAGGATGAATAATTACTATGTGGGGGCATTTAGTTAAGTCATTGAGTTAGAGGCATGGCCTAGTGCGGAAAAAAATTTGTCCCCGCACATGGTGTCTCAACTTACAAAAGTTGGAAAGTATGCAAATATGTGGAGTAGATTTTATTTTTGCAAGGTATATTTATTTTTACTTGGAATTTTTTTTATTTAATAAAACTTTAAAAACTTTTTTAGCCATTTAACAGTCCCTGCTTTGGATGAACCACATTTTTTTATTTTAATAACTGAATTTCATTAAAATCCCTATCTCTGTACATGAGGTAAAATGTATTGTCACCGATGAGGCTGTATTAAGATGGCCGCCATTATCGCAAGACTTTCTCAGTTTCATTAAAGTCCCTATTTCTGTACATGTGGTAAAATGTATCGGTTCCAATAAGGCTGTATTAAGATGGCTGCCGTTATTGTGAGATTTTCTCAGTCTCGTGCATGCACCGTTACTCTGAGCAGCACATGAATAAATGTATCTCATAATAAATCTGAACCAGGAATTTGTTAATGATTTGCGCACCATTCTTTATGATATAGACATATGTGTGCACCGCTACTCACAGTAACGGTGCATGGACAAAACCGTCTTGCAATAATGGCAGCCATCTTAATACAGCCCCATCAGTTGGCAATGCATTTTAACACTTGTAAATAGGAAATGGGGATTTTAATGAAATTCAGTTATTGAGATGAACAAATCAGGTTCGTCCAAAGTAGGACAAACCCAATTCGCTCATTCAGGTGCGTTGCTAGAGTCTAAAAAGATCCGGGGCCCAAGCCCCAATGAATATGGCCCAATTCTTTATGTTGATCCTTGTCCTACCCTTGCTATACAGCAGCACATACCTCACATCCAGGGTCTCCAGGTGACATCTCCTCTGATGTAGATCTTCTCTGTCATCATCTTCTCCATTTGGTCCGGACAACTTCTCTCAGCCTAGTCTCTGCAGAGTGTGACACACAGACATCTTAGCTTCTTCACATTTCTATCATCATCCCCCAACCTGGAGTCCCCACAATGTTATCCTGCTGCTCTCTGTGCTCACCAATACCCCCAAATACTATCCTGAGGAAAAATTAGTGCCATACAGATAGTCCCCCCCCATAGTAAAAGTGCTCCTTATAGTCCCACCAATAGTAATTCCCTTCTAGAATGCCCTCATTAGTAATACTGCCCACTACACTGATAACGCTCCACAAGAGTGCCCCCATTAATAGAAGAGCCCTCCTTTATTAATAATGCCCTCACAGAGCCCCCAGTAGTATTAAGGCTCCCTATTGTTCCCCAGTGGTAATAAAGCTCTCCACAGACCCCTCACTAGTAATAAGGCCCCCCCATAGTGCTCTTAGTAGAAATAAGGCGGATCTGTAAGTCCCTCCTATAGAGCCCCCAGTAGTAATAAGAACGCCTAATGTCCCCTGGATTTATAATACCCCTACAGTTTCCCCAGTATTTATATTGCCCCATCCTGTTATAATGCTCACCCCTACAGTGTCCTCAGTGTTTATACTGCCCCTACTGTTTTAATGCTCACCCTGAAGTGCCCCTAGTATTTATAATGCCCCATATAGTTATATTCCTCCCTTTAGTGTCCTCAAAAATTATCATTTCTCCAGCCCCCTCCAATATACAGCCCCATGTATGTAACATCCCTTTCTATCTACAGCCCCCTCCAAAATACAGTCCCATATGTCATGAACCAGCGGGTGTGAACCCACTGTGCCTCGTGCCCTACCTCCTCTAAGGGCGTTGTCTAAGTGAACCCCTCGATCTTCACAATACCTCTGATGGTGGGGATAGACTTTCCGAGGGGAACACCAGGTCGCTACCTCTTGAGGAGGGTTGGAACACGAGACAGCTGGTCCAGGTGGACCAGGAGGTACCTGCGAAGGTACCAGAGATACAGTGGTGGTCAGAGGGCCGGGTCGTTACCAGGAGAAACAATGCAGGACCAAAGGATGAGGCGGAGGCAAAGCCAGACAGGCAATGGTCAGGGCAGGCGGCACAGGTACCAGTCAGGCAATCCGGGTCGGCAACGAGAGAGTCAATGCAGGCAGGCAGGGATCAGGCGGGTAGCAGAGACCGGTAACACAAGTAGGAGTCAGTCAACACTGGAACACAAACAGGAACAAGCACAACCTAAGGTAGGACAAAGGACCTTGACACTGATGCATCTGGGAAGAGGTCTGAGCTACTTATATATGAGCAAGTGGACCAGGGTTGGTCAATGAGGTCACATGATCCAACCCACATGATCCAACATTCGCCGGCCCAGAGGGAGTGATGCACGGAATAAGCAGCAGGGCTAAATGGAAACTGTGGAGCGGATCCTGAAACAGCACTACACAGACAGAGCCCAGAACTGCAGCAGTGGAATGAGAAATATAGGCAGCAGATGACCACTGAACACGGCACCCACGACCGCGGCAGTAAGCAGGGGAACAGCGGCGCACAGCAGCCACTGTTATACCATGTAAATAACATCACTTCCCTCTCTTCAGCCCCTCCAATATACAGCCCCATGTAAATAACATCACCCCCTCCCACAGCCGCCATCAACATACAGTCCCATGTAAATAACATCACTCCCTCCCACAGTTATCAACATACAGTCCCATGTAAATAACATCACTTCCTTCCACAGCTTCCTCCAACATACAGTCCCATGTAAATAACATCACCCCCTCCCCCAGCCACCATCAATATACAGTCCCATGTAAATAACATCACTTCCTTTGACAGCCGCCTTCAACATGGAATCCCATGTAAACAACATCATTCCCACCCATAGCCATCATCAACATACATCCAATGTAAATAACATTACTCCCTCCCGCAGCCGCCACCAACATACAGTCCCATGTAAATAACATCACCCCCTCCCACAGCTGCCATCAACATACAGTCCCATGTAAACATCACTTCATCCCACAGCTGCCAGCAACATACGTTGCATGTAAATAACATTACTCCCTCCCTTAGCCGCCATCAACATACAGTCCATGTAAATAACATCACTCCCTCCCACAGCCATCAACATACAGTCCCATGTAAATAACATCACTTCATCCACAGCTGCCAGCAACATACGTTGCATGTAAATAACATTACTCTCTCCCATAGCCGCCATCAACATACAGTCCCATGTAAATAACATCACTCCCTCCCACAGCCATCAACATACAGTCCCATGTAAATAACATCACTCCCTCCCACAGCCACCATCAACATAAAGTCCCATGTAAATAACATTGCTCCCTCTGACAGTCGCCTTTAACATGCAGTCCCATGTAAATAACATCACTCCCTCCCACAGCCATCAACATACAGTCCCATGTAAATAACATCACTCCCTCCCACAGCCATCAACATACAGTCCCATGTAAATAACATCACTCCCTCCCACAGCCACCATCAACATAAAGTCCCATGTAAATAACATTGCTCCCTCTGACAGTCGCCTTTAACATGCAGTCCCATGTAAATAACATCACTCCCTCCCACAGCCTCCTCCAACATACAGTTGCATGTAAATAACATAACCCTGCCCCAGCCACCTCCAACATGCAGTCCCATGTAAATAACATAACTCTGCCCAAGCCACCTCAACACACAGTCCCATAATAACATTCCTCCCTTCTGCCCTAACATACAGTCCCACAACTCCCAGCATTGAAATGCCTCTCACTTACCTCTTCACTTACCTCTCCTGATGTAGCAGATATCACCATAGCTTCTTCCCCTCTTCTTCTCTTCAATGCTGAACTCTCCTGCACTGGTCACATGACTGACATCATCACAGGTCCTTTCAACCCCTCTCTTCTGCACTGATCACATGACCTGTGATGTCATCACAGGTCCTTCAGCTTTTGCGGGGCATCGGATTCAATTGTATTGCTGTACTGAGGACAGCAATACAGTTGTATCTGTCTAGCAGGCAAGACATTCGGGCCTGGGAGACAATATCTGGGGCCCAGGCCCCGAATGTTTTAGCCTAGCAACACCCCTGCACTCATCACTAATCCTGATTTTACTCCCAAAGTTGCATGCAGAAACCTGAACACGTGGCCTTACCCTAACCTTTACATTTCTAACATTCCTCACATTTAGTAATAAACAGCTGCTGATCTCTTTCACCTCTGAAAATGCCTTCAGGAAAGGATGTTGCCTTTAGGTGATTTCTTTGATAAAAATATATACCGTACTTTATTTCCGAGATTTTTAATTTTTTTTTGCTCTTCAAATGGTTCAGAAGATCGGAGAATGAGACTGTGATATGAACCCAGCCTAGGTTGTTCTGCAGAGAAACATATTTTGCGAGTATGACCACGGGCAAAAATTAAATTTGCTGACCTAGCCCTTTATCTAGAAACCCTGCCTTAGGGCTCATGCACACGAACGTGTGCCATTGTAGAAGGAAGTGCTGGTATGTATGTGTGTATATGTATATGCATGCATGCCCCCTTAATGAGGCATGCATATACATGTATATCTATATATGGGCCTTCTATATATGTATCTGTGGGTCTCCAGATATGCCCCAATATGTGGTGCCCTCTGATGCATATGATGCCCCCTATATATATTATATTGTGCCCCCAGTTGCTCCTAATGTATATAGATACATGTATATATGCCCCAGTTTTATATGCATTTATCTATATACATATAAACTGACCCTCCACCCTGCATCCCCCTGGAGGCGCATACCAGCGCACTTGCAGGAGGGAGACGCCACCCTGATGACAGTCTCGGGCACATCAAAGGACAGAGGATTGATAAGATCATCTACCCTTTGTCACACACCTCTGGTATCAGCTGTTCACAGCAAGGCTTGCTATGAACAGGGGTGTTGGCCTCCATTGCTTGCATTGTGAAGGTTTATCACACCTGATCAGTATCTACCCTTTGAGTGGAGACCCCAATCAAGCAGTTGGAGACTTGCTAAACCTGTTTTTATAGAATGGGCCATCCACACCCCTGCCATATGGAAAGCCACCTTCCCCCCACTACTCATGAAGGATAAATAATACGACCACAGGCAGAAGAGCTGGAACCTCCACTAGGGAGAGGAGCTTTTGACCACCAGAAGGAGAGCCAAACAGCCCCTCCAGAAACAGAGACTGGCTAAGTATCCCTGGAACTCCCTGTTACCCCTAATTATCCCCAAACTCCTGACCTCTGCAGTGCCTTATCACTGCAGATAACCCCTTGCATTCCCCTGTAACCCCTATACCCCTAATTATCCCCAAACTCCTGACCCCTGCAGTGCCTTTATCACTGCAGATAACCCCTTGCATTCCCCTATAACCCCTGTATTATAAGTAACCACTTTTAGGGACAGCTAGTATTAGGCTTAGGAGGGTACTGCTGTAATTATATGTATTTCTGTGTGAGTGTGTATTGTTTAGTAGGTAACGTGGTTGGAGTTAAGCGGGATTGTATAGTGTAGTTAGGGTTTTTATTGTACTGTATTGTTGATAAATAATAAATATTGTTATTATTTATAATACAGTGTGCAGTGTTTTCATAGTATTTTTGTAACGTGTACTTTGAGTCCCTTTTAGGTCGTGTGAAAGGCAGTAGGTGATTTACATAGGCATAAATAGGCGGAACTAGCGGAAGCAGGTTTTTGCCTATTTATGAATATTAATTATTGGTACGCCCCAAAATACCAATAATTAATATCCCCTTTTACAGCCATCAGTGCCCGTGCTGTAGACCGCAATTTGCTGTCCACAATGCACGGGCACTGACCATGGGGCCGCCACATTCGGGTCACGGACCGATTCACTTGAATGGGGTCAGCATTCCGCATCCCACAGTCTGCATGCACTACTTTTTTGCGGTGCGGAGACACGGGCAGAAACACCACGGAAGCACTCTGTAGTGCTTCCGTGGGGTTCTGATCCGTGCCTCCGTTCCGCATCTCTGGGATTGCAGACCCATTCAAGTGAATGGGTCCGTGATGCGGGATGCACACGGCCGGTGCCCGTGTATTGCGGACCCGCAGTATGCAGGCCGCAATACAGCCTCGGCCAGGCAACGGCTGTGTGCATGAGCCCTTAGGCAGAGTGACTTGATGATACTGAGCACCCAGAAAAAATGCCCCTTGCTTCAGCTACGCCCTTGTGGCACCCATCTTGCAGTGGAGAAATGAATCTGCTCATTGGAATACATGCCTAGGCTAGCAATCCTTTCAAAGCAATAGAAATTTTTTTAAAAAAACATAATTTGTGAGGTCAGGTTCACATCACCTTTTAGTTTTGCGTTCTTTTGATCCGTCAGAAGAACAAAAAAAATAAAGAAAAAATGGATCCTGTAGTTTAAGCATCCTGCAGGCAGAACTTTTTTTCCGTCTAAGGCCCCTTTCACACGGGTGAGATTTCCGCGCGGGTGCAATGCGTGATGCAAACGCATTGCACCGGCACTAAATCCTGACTCATTCATTTCAATGGGTCTTTTCACATGAGCGATGTTTTTCACGCATCAGTTCGCCGTCGCGTGAAAATCACAGCATGTTCTGTATTCTGCGTTTTTCATGCAGCCCTGGCCCCATTGAAGTGAATGGCTCTGCGTGAATCACGCATCGCTCCCGCGCAGAAAAAACTGAACGAACGTACGCAATCACAGTCAAAACTGACTGCGATTGTGTGCGGATTGGTGCAGATGCATGCGGATTTTCCGGAACGCACCCTGAACGCATCCGGACTGAATCCGTGACGCTCGTGTGAAAGAGGCCTAATATAACAGATCTCAGATGGAAATGGCTAAAACGGATGTGTATAAATTGGCATAACGGGTGCTTAAAATACAGGATCGTTTTTTTTCTTTATTTCTCTGTTTTTCTGATGGTTCAAAAGAACGGAAAACTAAATGGTGATGTGAACCCAGCCTAAGTAGTGTATGAACAATGGTGGAGAAGGTCTCTATATCTCTACAGTGTCTGATGAAAGGACAAATGTTATTTTTAATGACCTTTAGGCCTCTTTCACACGAGCATGACGGATTAGGTCAGGATGGATTCAGGGAAACTCGCACCATTTTGCAAGAAAGTTAATTCAGTTTTGTCTGCGATTGCATGCAGTTTTTTTCCGCACGGGTGCAACACGTTTTAATGCATTTTTTACGCGTGTGATAAAAAACTGAAGGTTTACAAACATCTCTTAGCAACCATCAGCGAAAAACGCATTTCATGCGATGCGGTTTTCACTGAAGCCCCTTTCGCTTCTATGGGGCCAGGGCTGCGTGAAAAACGCAGAATATAGAACATGCTGCGTTTTTCACCCAACGCACAATGAAAGAAATGGGTCAGGATTCAGTGCGGGTGCTATGCGTTGACATCACGTATTGCACCCACGCTGAAAAAAACTGAACAACTAAACGCAATTGCAGACAAAACTGAATGAACTTGCTTGCAAAATGGTGTGAGTTTCACTGAATGCATCCTGAAAGCATCCGGACCTAATCCATCACACTCGTGAAACAGGCCTAACACTGCAGAACGCATCGCAGACTGCACCCCTGTTATGTATTATTTATTGGCTACAGATTGGAGGGGGCTTTGTGCTGCTTACAAGACACATTTTCTAAATTCCACAACTTCCCTTATGTCCATTACACAATAATAAAGAAAGAGGAACCACCTGCACAGACCTCAGAAAGAAACTCCTGAAGGACATCTCCTCTGAAGATCATTCATGTAGTGAGATATGAAATATCAAATTACGCTCAACATCACTTATAGTAATGGTCTATTTAAGTAAATATTTGTGTTCCCCATATAATACCAATTATGCAGTAGCTTTCTTTAGAGCCCTGCTTTGACTTGCTCCTCTGTTATTGCTCTCATAAATGTATGAATAAATTTAAAAAAGTGATTGTTACCATTCCTCTTGTCAAAGTGGGGTGTCCGTACACAGTCTGACACAGTCTGTGAGCACTGACTGGATAGTGTAAATCTGTATAGGGGCACAACCCTGGTAACACCCAATTGTCAATTTATTCATGAATTTCTAGGAGGAATAACAAAGGACTGGAACAATGCAGAGTTCTAAGAACAGATGCTTCAAAACTGTCATTTTCATATCGAATAAATCTTTTACTAAAACAATCACAGCAGGAGTGGTGACAGGTCGCAAGCAAATGGAGGCTGTAAGTATGATTTAATTTTCTTCAATGTTAATTTTACACTGTGTTATTATCTCAGATGCCGTGATCATGTATGAATGCAGCATCTGAGGGGGTACAATGATGGGGAGCAGCGCTATCACCGCTCCCTGTCATTGCACCCAATACGTGTGAATGGCACCTTCGGCATAAATAAGGACATAAATAAGACACCTTAGGAAAATACATTGGTTGACCAACTCTTTAAGCTAGGTTCACATCTGCAGCACATTTCTACAGCAGGCTGTTTCGGCAGAATACACACTGCCGGAGTTCTACGGATATGGCATTGCCGGATACTGCCGCCTGTTAAGAACTTAAAGGGTTTGTCCCGCGAAAAATATCCTACAGTTTTCAAACCAGCACCTGGATCTGAATACTTTTGTAATTGCATGTAATTAAAAAATTTAGCATTGCCAGTGAGTCATTCAATAAAATGTATCTGTATAGCGCCACCTACTTTTTTTTCCCTTACTTCTCTGACCTGCTCACTGAGAAGACCGCACAAGCTCAGTTCCATCCTACAACTGCCTCCTGAGTAGTGATAGAGTATGCTGAGACACACCCCCTTAGCTGCAGCAGACACTCCCCTTGAGCTTTCAGCTTGATATAAATCTAGCAGAGCAATGAATGCGGAGATCTCTGGATCCATGTGAGGTACAGGGCTGGTTCTAGCTTTGTTAGAAAGAAATTGTCATGTACTATAGGATCTCTGATTTTCATTTTTTACATGGGATGACCCCAGGGGCGTAGCTATAGGGGAAGCAGGGGAAGCAGCTGCTTTGGGGCCCAGACCCACAAGGGGGCCCCTCAAGAGGGAGACTAAAAGATTTTATTGTCAGGGCCCCCTCAACAGTATTATACAATGACATTATATACAGTGACACTATAGGAAATGGATGGAGCGGCTATCAGGCCTTGTCTGGGAGAGCTCAATCTTGACTAGCCACAAGAGTGAGGGTTGCATGTGAGTTGGGGGTTGCGAAGAAGTTTCTGGGGGGGCCCTGTTCAAAAATTTTGCTGTGGGGCCCAGTTAGTTGTAGTTACGCCACTGGATGACCCCTTTAACAGATTTGTAGAAAACACTGAAGCAGACTAAAGGAAAACTATAGGAAACTCTTCAGTTTTTCCCTGACACAACTCGGACAAGTTCTATATCACTCATGTGAAAGAGGCCTAAGGTGTTACTGTTGCTTTATGAAAGGCTTAGCCCTACTATGTATTTGTAATCACATTGCCTACCTCCACTAAGTATGATGGTTGTATTTCAAATGATCACATTTCTAGAGAATGTTCTTCACAAGCTTTAGCTTGTCTTCAAGCATTTGCGTGATTATCACTTCCTCTGAGATATCTGATCCTCCTATAAGACTTGGATAGTAGAGACAGCCAGGGTGAACACCAGGCTACAATGAGGAAGTATATTTTTTATAGTTCCTTACAGAAAAGACATGGGTCATGACATACCAATGCCCATTTCCTAGAATGATGACATTATGAACCCTTTTACATAGGAGTCATTCACAGGAGTTGTCCCAGTTAAATAAACTGGTAAAATAACAAAATAATCTATACTCACTCCTTTGCTCCTCTGCTGCTTCCATCGTTGTGGTCCTCCCCGATGCGGTTTCTTTTCTTGGCTGCAACAGTGATGTTCTACGCACACAGTCATTGATAGCAACGTGGCTGAGGCCAGCGATTAGCTACACAGAGACTTTTGTGCAGGGAATTTCACCACTGCAGCCAGGAGGATGATGTCAGCAGTGGGGAGGAGCAAAGCTCAGAGTTGGAATCAATGGGGAGAAAAGCATTCATTCTGTTATTTTACCACGTGTACAGCAGTTGTCCAAGTTTTTACCTTTACATAACACAAATAGGCGTCATTTACCTCCCTTCATGACCACTTTTTTTTACTACATGCATTGAAGGCCCTAACATTTTTTCACTTTGTATATTTTAAAATTTTGTTGTTGTTTTTTTTAGATCCAGGAAAATGTGAAAAAGAGAAAATATAGTCCATTTTTACAAATTTACAAACACTTTGTTGACTCAATAACTGCAGCGTTCACAGCTTCCTCTGACATTATTATCAGCACAAAAATTTCTTTATATATACCTGGTCCTACCGTTAATACAGTATATACCTAACAATCCTAATTATATATTCCATAACAGGCCTGGATGTACCTTTATATATGCATAACAGACCTGGTTCTACCTTTAGACCTGGCCGTACCTTAATATATACCTAACAGTCCTGGTCTTACGATACCTTTATATACTGTATATGCAACGGGCTTGGACGTACCTTTATATATATGTGTGTAACAGGCCTGGTCGTACTTTTATATATGTGTAACAGGCCTGGTCGTACCTTTATATATATGTAACAGACCTAGTCGTACCTTTACTTATGTGTAACAGGTCTGGTTGTACCTTTATACATGTGTAATGTCACACCGACGGTCCTTGCCAGCCACTTTGTTGCCGTCCTTCAGCACTGCAAGAGTTAATCTGTCCTCCTGCCCCTGTCCAGGTGCTGGTAAAGTTGCTGGTCAGCCTCCCTATTTAGCTGGACTGTGGATCCACCTCCTCGTCTGAGCTTTGAGGTTTTCTAGTTGGTAGTAACCAGCAAAGGTGATTTCTTGGAACTGTGACCTGGATGTTAAATAATTTTGACCACGCACATTTCTGCCTGCCCCGACCTTGGAATTATTAGTAGTATTTAGCCTATCCCTGACTTTGGCTTGTGTTCAGACTACGCTTTTTGCCTGAGACCCTGCTTCTTCTCACTGGTGACTCTGACCCCCCTACATTAGCAGCCAACTACACCAGGAATACTCCAGGAGGTAGTGGCCTGGTTGGTTCCCTGAAGCGAAGTCCAGATCCCTGTATAGGGGTTAAAGGGTGAACACCAGGGAACCACCAGGACAACACCCTTAGGTTTAGCCTGTATATATATATATATATATATATATATATATATATATAACAGACCTGGTTGTACCTTAATATATATATATATATATATATATATATATATATATATATATAAAATGCCTGGTCCTACCTTTATATATGATATGTGTAACAGGCCTAGTTATACCTTTATACCTGCCTATCACACCTATCTATACACTAACAGACAGGGTCATACCTTCATATATGGCTAACAGGCTTGGTAGTACCTTAATATATTCAACAACAGGCCTGGTCGTATCTTTATATATGCCTAACAGGCCTTGTTGTAACTTTATATAGTAGAACTTTTTTGCTGAGGATGAGTCCCTGAACTGTGTTGAAAAGTCTGCATGCTCTCTGTTGGGTTTTGCTCTGGAGTGCTTCCCAAATTTTACCACAAGTTTTACATTTTGCATTGCACAGTATAAAAGCTAAGGCCAGATCTTTTGCAAAATTCTACAACATATACAGCCTTTGCTCCTGATTTTCTGACATGGACATTGGAAATCTATAACATTAGGGGTGTGAGGAGCACCAATTTACTCTTCGTCTCAGGTGGCAGACAGGCTAGGTGCACTCCTGTGTGGCCTCCTCCCCCTGGCTTGTGCGGCCTGTCTGTCTCCCTCTTTCTATGCTTTGAGGTGTGCACGCTCTTGTCAGCTCTTAAAAAATGTATGTCCAAATCTTCCCAGTCTATGGCTGACTTCCTTTAGCTATTTTAGGCGCCTTCTCACAGGGAGGGTGCCTGAGCAATAGGTTTGTCTAGCTTGCTAGTATTCCTGCTAAGGTGCGCAATTGTTCTGTTGTTTGCCAGTGACTTCCTCTGCTTGTTTCCTGGATTTGATCCTTTGCTGTCTACCTTGACTTTTGGACTGATTTTTCTAATTGTACATACACTGTCTGCCCTGACCCCAGCTCATCCCACACTATGGTTTTGCCCGATCCCTTGGTGCTATCAGTCGTCTCGTCTTTATGGGTCGGCCATCACTGAACACAGACTACTTCAAGAGATAGCAGCCTAGTTCCCCTGCAGTGGAGACCAGATACCTGTACAGGGGTGAAAGGGTGAAGACCAGTGGACCATTAAGGTAACAACCTTACGAGTAGCCCTAAGCTGAATCAGAACATAGAGGAGTTGGATTCTTTATTTTAATACATTTCTTAATGGAATATAAAACAAGCAATAAACTATGTACATCAATCATTAATTAATGTGGTGATGTGTATAGTAATGTGCACGGAAGACTGGTTGGTAGTAGGATTCTTCCAGTCCCCTGCAGTGGACACCCTTCCAGGACACATTTTCCTCTCACCTGAGGAGATCGCAGGTGAGGCCAGCTGGGTTAATCAGGCGGGGATAAACCAACCTGCAGTGTATGAGACTGAGGGAGAGAGAAAGGCTGAGGAAGCCTGAAAGGTTGGAGCCTAGTCTAAGGTTTGGGGGGGGGGGGGGGTCCAGCGACGCCTATGGATAGAGGGTTGCACGGTCAGAGTCAGGAGGACTACTGGACCATCTCCCCCCAAAGGTGCCGGTGAGGTCACAGCCTGGAGGCTGCTGGACCGTACGGCTGAGAAAGCCACATCTAAAGCTGTGTGTGAACGGCGTTTTTTCTAGGTGAGCTAGAGAACAAAGTATGTTAGTTAGAGCCCAGACGGGCAGTAGTTTGTTTTGCTATGCTGTTGTGATGGTGTTTATGTGCAAAATAAAGCACGAATGGACTTAAAATACCGTATTGTCGGAAGATTTTGTGGTTGCTACCCCCAAGAGAGCAAGTGATCCCTTATATTAATTATCACTAAAATATTGGCTGGTGTTATGAAATTAAAGTAAATTATCCAGGGGGACATAATCTTCATTTACGTAATCTGAGGAGTTAATTTAAAATGATCACTATGGCTGCACCTCCTGTTACCACTCTTGCAAAACAGACACCTTAGCGAAACAAAAAAAAAATGCCAAAACCTCTACTGTGGGAACTGGTTTGGTGCTCACTAACTGGGAAGCAGTGTTTAAGAGACCTTCTTATTCCTTATCCTTCATCTTTTCACAGAGGTTTGCACTTTATCAGAAGGGGGAATTTTTCTCTGGTAAGACCCTCCACAAGGTTTCATTCGAACCAACAATGATAAATATTTTGAATGAGCTCTTATATACCCTATATATTTGTTATTTAAAAAAAAATCTCTGTATCTTTCAGGTTTTTGGTCACAGGAGTAAGATTTGCATCTTCAATTTCGGAGGGGGAAATCAACCATTTCTGAAATTATGAGAGGCACATGCTACATAATCAGGCTGAAGGGGCAGTCCATCATGGTGCCTTGGCCAACTGAGGAGACTTGGCTACACGTTGCAGCAGGCTTTCAAGCTGCTGCTAAATTCCCAAACTGTCTAGATGCAGTCAATGGTAAAAAAGTATGGGTACAACAGTCACAGCACTCGGGAGAATGTTTCTTTAATTACAAGAAGATGTTGGTTTTCTGCGGTCTTAATGGTAGTGGCTGATGCAAATTACAAATTTGTTGAAATTGATGTTGGTGCATTGTCAGTATGGCACTGCAAATGACAGGATGAGGATTTATTTTCTGTACCTCAGGTCAATTTCTGCATAAACTTTGTGCCCTTTCCCACCGCTACCCCACTCCCCCAGCAGGCACAGGCAACACTCTACTCACACACAGGGTCTGAGCATTTCCTGCGCTCAAGCAGAAGGCCTGGGCAAATTCTCCCTTTGGTGTTTGTGAGTCCCTGTGTCAGGCAAAGGCTCATCAGTAATTAGCCTAAGGTTATGTTCACACTGCAGATTTTAAGGCAATCAATATCTACTGCTTATTACATGGCAAGAACTGCAGTTTCTGCTGTGTTTTTTTACTTTCAATGCTAACCTGCTTGTGTTTTAGCCGCACTGAATGGAGCAGAACCACAAGCAGACACTTGCTCATGTTTCCAGTGGCATTTTCTAAATTACAAAGGAATGTATAATGAATATCAAGCCCTAGAAATAGGGAATTTGCTTTAGTTTTAAACTAGTTTTTGGGAAGGTGTAAAGGTCCCTCTGCCCCATAGTAGGACACCAGGACTATAAATTTCACAGTGATAGATGAGATGCCCTGTACTGGATATTGCATTGAGGCCCAGGAGCTTCAAGTTGTGCTTCTAAGATTACTATCACTTATTACAGTATGTCCCCTATAATTGTTGCCACATTTTAGGAAGTAGTGTGACAAGACAGAATGATTTGTGCCTGAGTAATTTAGTTAAAAGGAAACATGGTAACAATTACTGGTTTCAGTTTATCATTTGGTTTCTGCAGATATACAATAATTTGTTTTACCCAAACAGATTTCAGTACACAAATCACTCACCAAGTAGTTGTATGTTTTGATCGTAAGCCAAATAATAATACCCCAGGCAAGCTACAGAAAGAAACTCATATGTTGACAGTCCTGAATGCCCTTTTGGGGTTCACATTGTAAAAAGTATGCAATAGACTTAGAGACAGCTCAAAGGGAGGCAACTAGAATGTGATTCATAAATTGGTGGTCTCTCTTAGGGCTCATGCACACGACCATATGTATTTTGCGTTCCTCAAAACACAGATAGTAAAATATATGTATGAAGTCCGTGTGCATGCTGCATTTCGTGGAACGGAACAGCTGGCCCCTAATAGAACAGTCCTATCCTTGTCCGTAATGCGAACAATAATAGGACATGTTAGATTTTTTTTCGCGGAATGGACATACAGACATATGGAAACGGAATACACACGGAGTAACTTACGTTTTTTGGCGGAACCTTTGAAATAAATGGTTCTATATACGGTCTGCAATAAAAAAAAAATGGAAACTGACATAGAAAGAAAATATGTTTGCGTGCATAAGCCCTTAAACTGCTACTATAACTAAACATTTTGTAGCACTTTATCGCTTTTAACTATTGAGTGACAGTTGCAAGCACAAGACTGCATAGAAGTCATTTTGTATTCTAGTAATTGTGCTGAGAAGCAACGGATCAATGCATAGCTTGTGGATGTGCGATCCATGGGGCACATTTATTAAGACCAGCGTTTTAGACGCCGGTCTTAATAAAGCCCTAAACTGGTGGTGGATCCATTCTTCGCCAGTTCTAAATGTAAGACAGCTACTGAGCTGTCTTACATTTAGACCTTCTTTTCCTACGCCTAAGGCCTCTTTCACACGAACGTATTTTTTGCGGACTTTCACTTCATGTGAAAAATGCGGACCCATTCATTTCTATGGGTCTGCAAAAAATGCATACAGCACACGTGTGCTGTCTGCATCCATATGTCCGTTCCGTAGCCCGCAAAAAAAAAATAGAACATGTCCTATTCTTGTCCGTATTACGGACAAGAATAGTACTGTTCTATTAGGGGCCAGCTGTTCCGTTCCGCAAAATACGGAATGCACACGGATGCAATTTGCGGACCGCAAAACACAACGTTTGTGTGAAAGAGGCCTAAAACAAGTGTAGAAAATGGTGAAGGAGATGGGCCTACCAGCCCATCCCCACCCACAATTTTAGACCTGGTGTGAGCAGGCAAAGTCGCAGATAGTGCCTGAAATACATGTTTTTTCTCTTTTTTGGAATGATTGTTTTGCCTTTCTTTCATGTTATCAGCACTTCTCCCATTCAGCCCAGTCTAAATTCTGAGATTACATGGACAGGTAAGCTCTGTCCCTCTGTTCACATGGTGCAATACTGCATGGTTGCTGCTGTGCTGTGCCTGAGGGTGGTTGGGCCCCAGGGGCGTAGCTAGAACTGACTGGGCCCCACAGCAAATTTTTGTATGGGGCCCCCCGCCAAACACACACTTCTTTGCAACCCCCTTATTCCATGAAAACCCCACTCATGCGTCTATTTTGCGTTTTATTTAAATGTATTTACTGTAATTTTTAGCGTCCATTTTGACAAGGCGCACATGACCGCTGCACCAATGACTGGCCGCAGTGGTGATGTGTCATGGCACAAGTCCCACTTATAAGCTTCATAGGTGACACATCACTACTGCAACCAGTAATTGGCTGCAGTGGTCAAGTGCCCCACTGTTTGGAGACCAAGGACCTGCACAGATGGCAGAGATGCTAATTATGGCACACATACATATGCACACATCCAATGTCAGCCCAGGACTATCCTAGAACCGCTTGTGTGCATATGTAAGTGTGCCAAAGTAAGCACTAGTACACAGCACAGCAGCGGGGAGGCTACCATGTACTGCATGCAATAGTACAGGAAGCTGGCAGAGGAAGGGGTGGGCAGAGGCTGGGATCAGCATGCAGCTGCCAGGTAGCCATCCTAGCCTCTGCCCACTCCTTCCTTTGCCAGCCTCCTGTATTATAGCATGCATGCTGTGAAAAATGGAAATGTGAACAAGGCCTAAGATATTATCCCCAATCCACAAGATAGAGGAGAAGTATCTGGAGGATAGAGGAGAAGTATCTGATTGGTGGGGATCTGACCACCGGAAATCAGAAGGAGATCACAGTTCCTTTCTAGCAGTCGGACCCCGACTAATCAGATACCTTTCCCCTATCCTGTGCATAGGGGATATGTTTTTATGGTGGGACAACCCCTTACTGTACAAAAAGAATAAATTCTGGATTATATTACAATGCATACATAAATATATTATATATATTTTTTTTTTGTGTGTGTCTCACTCTCTATAATATATGTGCATATACATATACACACGTTATATATAGAGACAGACACACGCATGTATATATATATATATATATATATATACACTCACCGGCCACTTTATTAGGTACACCTGTCCAACTGCTCGTTAACACTTAATTTCTAATCAGCCAATCACATGGCGGCAACTCAGTGCATTTAGGCATGTAGACATGGTCAAGACAATCTCCTGCAGTTCAAACCGAGCATCAGTATGGGGAAGAAAGGTGATTTGAGTGCCTTTGAACGTGGCATGGTTGTTGGTGCCAGAAGGGCTGGTCTGAGTATTTCAGAAACTGCTGATCTACTGGGATTTTCACGCACAACCATCTCTAGGGTTTACAGAGAATGGTCCGAAAAAGAAAAAACATCCAGTGAGCGGCAGTTCTGTGGGCGGAAATGCCTTGTTGATGCCAGAGGTCAGAGGAGAATGGGCAGACTGGTTCGAGCTGATAGAAAGGCAACAGTGACTCAAATTGCCACCCGTTACAACCAAGGTAGGCAGAAGAGCATCTCTGAACGCACAGTACGTTCGAACTTTGAGGCAGATGGGCTACAGCAGCAGAAGACCACAACCGGGTGCCACTCCTTTCAGCTAAGAACAGGAAACTGAGGCTACAATTGCACAAAGCTCATCGAAATTGGACAGTAGAAGATTGGAAAAACGTTGCCTGGTCTGATGAGTCGATTTCTGCTGCGAACATTCGGATGGTAGGGTCAGAATTTGGCGTCAACAACATGAAAGCATGGATCCATCCCTGCCTTGTATCAACGGTTCAAGCTGGGTGGTGATGGTGTGGGGAATATTTTCTTGGCACTCTTTGGGCCCCTTCTGGTACCAATTGAGCATCGTTGCAACGCCACAGCCTACCTGAGTATTGTTGCTGACCATGTCCATCCCTTTATGACCACAATGTACCCAACATCTGATGGCTTACTTTCAGCAGGATAAATGCGCCATGTCATAAAGCTGGAATCATCTCAGACTGGTTTCTTGAACATGACAATGAGTTCACTGTATCAAAATGGCCTCCACAGTCACCAGATCTCAATCCAATAGAGCATCTTTGGGATGTGGTGGAAACGGGAGATTCGCATCATGGATGTGCAGCCGACAAGTCTGCGGCAACTGTGTGATGCCATCAGTCAATATGGACCAAAATCTCTGAGGAATGCTTCCAGCACCTTGTTGAATTTATGCCACGAAGAATTGAGGCAGTTCTGAAGGCAAAAGGGGGTCCAACCCGTTACTAGCATGGTGTACCTAAATAAAGTGGCCGGTGAGTGTATATATATATATATATATATATGATAGAGAGAGACAAAAATATATATATATATATATATATATAAATATTTTTTTTTTTTTTTTTTTTTTTTTTAATGCATGCATCATAATTAGAGATGAGCGAACGTGCTCGTAACGAGGACGGAAGCGGCTGCCTGCGCCCATGCGAGCGCAGGGGAGCCGAGCGGTACAGTGCTCGTTACGAAGAAAGACAGACACGTGTGTGTGTGTGTAGAGAGAGAGACATACATATACTGTACATATACACATGTATAAACATACACACAATATACACACATGTATACATTACACACCATTTGCACAGTACACAGATGAAATTAACACACTTCACATATAAACCTACTATTTTGCAGAAAGGGGAGAGTGGAGTCCATCAGAAGAAGCTGCAGCTGAGTAGTAGGTACAGGGCAGGCCCCAGATCCTCAGCAGCTGCAGACATCCTTCCCTCACCATCCGTCTCGACTCAGCAAGGAGGGAAGTCAGTTAAAGCATGTGAAGGGGGGGCGGGGCAGTGATTAAGGGAGCACAGTGAGTTTATTAGCAGGCTGCAGGTGAGTGTAGGGAAAACGGAAAACAGCAACACAGCTGCAGCCTGTCCCTTCTTCCCAATCTATTACTGCTTCAAGCTAGTACTGCTTGGGGCCCCTTCTGAGCTCGGGCCCCGAAGCAGCTGCTTCCCCTGCTTCCCTGGTAGCTACGCCACTGTTGGGCCCAGTACCAGGGGGGGGGTTCAGTCTGATAGCAGGGTTACTGTTGGGCTGCTGAGAGTGCTGTGTTTTGGCGGTGGTGGTTGTCACGTGATTCAGTGCCAAATTATATTAGATCCCAACCTAAAGAGACAAGCCTGACGTGGTGTGCAGGCTTATGCACTTTGATCAAATTGTATACAAATGGCCTCATGTACACTTACTGGCATTGTATACTAGTAATTATGCTGAGAAGCAATGTAATTTGTGTTGAGAAGCAACAGATCAACGCAAAACTTGTGACTGTGTGATCCATGTTTTTTCTTTTTTTTGAAATGACTGCATAAAAGTCAGTTTACCGCTTTGGACTACAGCTGTTAAAAAAGTCAAAATCAATTAAACTGGACATAAAAAGGCTTGCACAACTGGGATTTTTGCATAGGAAAAAGGCACTGTCAAGGTTGGGGTACACAGAAAAGGGAGATGTGATCCCTGAGCTCTCCCCAACCCCTGTCCCTGCCTAATTGCCTCTGTGTCCTAGGCGACACAGCAACAACCACGAGGACTGCAATTACACTTACTAAGGTGCAGGGAAAAGGGACAACAAATAGAGGAACAAAACACAGAAGAATGGTCAACTAGCCGCGTCAGAAAACCAGAGATAACAAAAGTACAAATCAGAAGACGGTAGAGTAGTCAGGTACGAGCCAAGGGTCAAATAAGCTGTCAGGATATACACGATACAAGAGCACAAGCAGGTATAGCAAGGATTTGCAAAGAGCAGAGAAGAAGGCAGGTATTTATGCAGGAAGATATCCCACCCCCAGGTTCTGAATGGACCAGATTCTGAGAAGCCACTCAGCCCAGCACCTGAGTATTAACCCTATGTAGACAAACAAAAACATGAAGATGGGCGTTGGCTCCAAAACAACCCCACAGTGTGAACATGGTTAAAGGCAAGGCGTAGGCACTAAACAGAAACACACAAAAACTCAGAATACCAAGCAAAAATAGAAAAACCTATGTTCTCCGGTGACCAGACCTGACAGGCACCTTACGTGTGAGCTTGGAATAAACAGTTCATGTGCCAATTGTTTGCATTGAACTAGTACTAATGTATGCAGTACATCTAAAGAAAAATGGACAGCCAACTAGAGGAAATGGCTGGTTTTAAGGTTTTCTGAATTTTTTTTAACTGATGACCTATCCTCTGGATAGCATAAAGAGAGGGTTGACATGTTTTGTACAAACAACCCTGAGCCTAAAAAAGATCTCTCATTAACCCTTTCAGTACCGAGCCACTTTTCACCTTAAATCCCAGGCCGATTTTTGCAAATCTGACATGTGTCACTTTATGTGGTAATAACTTTGGAACGCTTTTACTTATCCAGGCCATTTAAGATTGTTTTCTCGTCATATATTGTGCTTCACGACGGTAGAAAATTTGTGGCAAAATATTTCATTTTTATTTATTAAAAAAATACCAAATTTAGCAAAAATTTGGAAAAATTAGCAAATTTCAAAATTTCAATTTCTCTACTTTCAAAATATATAGTAATACCTCCAAAAATAGTTATTATTTTACATTCCCCATATGTATACTTTATGTTGGCATCATTTTATAAATGTCATTTTACTTTTTTTGGACGTGAGAAACCTTAGAAGTTTAGAAGCCATTTTTCAAATTTTCGTCAAAATTTCCAAAACCATTTTTTTGAGCACCAATTCAGTTATAAAGTGATTTTGGGAGGCTTACCTAATGGAAAACACTAATAAATGACCCCATTTTAGAAACTACACCCCTCAAATTATAAAAAACTGATGTTACAAACTTTATTAACCCTTGAGGTGTTCCACAAGAATTAAAGGAAAATGGAGGTGAAATTTCAAAATTTCAATTTTTTGGTGGATTATTCACGTTAATATTTTTTTTCTTGCAACACAGCAAGGGTTAACAGCAAACTAAACTTCAATAAACATTACTCTCATTCTGCAGTTTGCAGAAATACCCCATTTGTGGTGGTAAACGTCTCTATGGGTTTGTGGCAGTGGTCAGAAGGAAAGGAGTGCCATATGGATCTTGGAGGCAGATTTTTGCTAGAATGGCTTTTAGGCACCATTTTGTAATTGAGAGACCCTGACATACCCCTACAGTGGAAACCCTCAAAAAGTGACCCCATTTTGGAAACTACACCCTTTAAAGAATATATTAAGGGGGGTACTGGCCACTTTGACCCCCTTTTACGGAATTTGGAAACACTTGGCTGTGAAAATGAAGTTTCATTTCTTCCAATAAAATGTTGCTTTAGCCCGAAATTTTTCATTTTCATAAGGGGTAACAGGAGAAAAGCACCCCATAATTTGTTACCCATTTTCTCCTGAATACGGCAACACCCCATGTGTGGGGGTAAACTGCTGTGGGGGTACATGGCAGGACTCAAAACAGAAGGAGCGCCATATGGATTTTGCAGCACAGATGGATTGGTTTGCGGGAGCCAATGATTTTTATTTTTTTAAGTGATTGTCTTATGTGGGGGCTCATTTTTTGCAGGATGAGGTGAAGTTTTCATTGATACCATTTTGGGGTACATAAGACTTTTTGATTGCCTGCTATTACACTTTTTGTGAGTCAAGGTGAAAAAAAATAGCTGTTTTGACATAGTTTTTTAAAAAAAATTTTTACAGCATTCACCCGAAGGGGCAAATCATGTGATATTTTTATAGAGCAGGTTGTTATGGACGCGGTGATACCCAATATGTTTAACATTTTTATTAAGTTTTACACATTAGATACATTTTTGAACAGAATAAAATCTTTTTTTTGTGTTGCCATTTTCTGAGCACTATATTTTTTTATTTTTTGGGCGATTGTCTCAGGTAGGGTCTAATTTTTTGCAGATATTTTTATAGAGCCGGGCGATATGGACGCGGCGATACCTAACGTGTCTACTTTTCTTTTTTTTACCATTTTTTAAAACTTTTTTAGGGGAAAATGGCGTTTGTTTGTTTTTTTTACTTGAAACTTTTATTATTATTTTTTTAAACTTTATTTTTTAACTCTTTATTTTTACTTTTTTTTTTACTTTTGGGGGTCTGATCCCCTTTACAATGCATTACAATACTTCTTGTAATGCATTGGCTGGAAGTGTATTACACACAGTAAGGGGGCTGGATCTAACAGGCTTCCGTAGATGGCAGCCGGATGCCTAAGGAAGACATCCGGCTGCCATCCAAGCCATCGGGTCCCCGTCACAGCAGCGCGGGGACCCGATGGTATCCCTGCATATGCCTCACATCTCATGTGCCGCTGTCAGCGCTGACCGCGGCACATAAAGGGTTAATGCGCCGGCATCGTTGTTTTCACCGATGCAGGGGTCTGGCAAGTAGGCACAGCCACACCCCTGCCGCTGATCGGGCGGGCGCAACTCCTGCACCCGTCCGATCAGAGCACCGTAGTACTACGGCGCTGCCCGGTAAGTCCCTTCCCGCAGCGCTGTATATGTTGGGGGAAGGGGTTAATCAATTTTTTTCCTGGAACACATCAACAAAACAACCTCAATATTTATTACCCCGATTCTGCAGTTTGCAGAAACACCCGATATGTTGTTGTATACCTCTGTATTGGCACATGGCACGGCACAGAAGGCAAGGAGCGCCATATGGTTTTTGGAGGGCAGATTTTGCTGGAATGGTCTTAGGACACCATATAGCATTTAAACTTCTTTATTGTTCAAAAGTAAAGACATTAACATCATACTATTCGTTTACATAGTATTTGTACAGAAAGAAAAACATACAGAAAAAAGAGTCACTAATGACAAAATCTTAGTCAATGTATTACACTGTTTCATAACAAATATCCAAATTAGAATCCAAAAAAAAGGGCAAATGGAAGCAAAATGAGCATATACAGATAACATAAGTGACCTCATTATATTGGCTAGGTATCAAGATTCCGAGCTAACGATAATGAATGTCTTAGGCCCCTTTCACACGAGCGTCACGGATTCAGTCCGGATGTGTTCAGGGTGCGTTCTGGAAAACTTGCACCAATCCGCACGCAATCGCAGTCAGTTTTTCAGTCAGTCAATCGCGTTCGTTCGTTTTTTCTGCGCGGGTGCGATGTGTATGGACTTGCGTGCGGATGCAATGCGTGATTCACGCAGACCCATTCACTTCAATGGGGCCAGGGCTGCGTGGAAAACGCAGAATATAGAACATGCTATATAGAACATATAGAACTTCACTCAACGGCAAACTGATGCGTGAAAAACATCGCTCATGTAAAAAGAACCATTGAAATGAGTCAGGATTCAGTGCGGGTGCAATGCGTTCGCATCACGCATTGCACCTGCGCGGAAATCTCGCCCGTGTGAAAGGGGCCTTAGTCTCGGGACATGTTTTCGAGTACATGGTTTGTGATGACAAACATCAGAGGCCCCAAACGTTGTCTAATTTTTTGGGTTTGTTGCGGTTTTTATAGATTAATGAAATAAATGATAGATTTTTGTTTACTTGCAATTCAGAAACGTCCATTCAGAGATAATCCCGACCGCCCAGGACGTTTATAGTCAATGGGCGGTCGGAAAATGGTTAAAGGGGTTGTCCAGGATGAGACAAGGTGTGAGAAGATCACATCTGTACATAGGTTGTGTGTGGTACTGCAGCTCAGCCCCATTCACTTCAACATAGCTGAGCACAGGGGCGTAGCTATACGGGAAGCAGGGGAAGCGGCTGCTTTGGGGCCCTAACCCAGAAGGGGCCCATACAAGAGGAGGACTAAAAAATGTTATTGTCAGGGCTCCCTCAACAGCATTATACAATGACATTTTATACAGTGACACTGTAGGAAATAGACTGAATGGCTTCGAGACCCATCTTGAATAGCCAGTGAATAGCCTGTGTGAAGAAGTTTCTAGTTGGGGGAGCCCCATTCAAAAATTTGCTGTGGGGCCCAGTCATTTCTAGTTGCGCCACTGGCTGAGCAGTAATACCAGGCACAACCCATGGACAGGTATGGTGGTGTTGCTGGAATAAACCAGTCATGTTTTTCTAATTCTGGACAACCCCTTTAAAACCAATCAATTCCTCACAATATTTTTCACTGATTACACCATAAATCGGGTGCTTGATCCAAGCATTTGAGGCAGCGCTTATCTCTTTAATTGTCCTGCAGGTTTTTGTAGCACTTCAAAGGAGAATTGGGATCTGATTAGTATTGACCAAAGTTTACTAAAACTCAATTTGGCTGCTTCGTCAAATTACCTTTCTTCGTAAGTAACAGGCACAGTGACAGGGCGATTGCGCTGTCCCCCGTCATTAAACCCCTCAGATGCCAAGTTCATTGCTGAGTACAGAATCTGAGTTTAACAACATTCGTGCACTAATAACGAACGTTCAGTTTTAAAAGGTACGCAACTTCTGTGAACATTGTCTAGCGTTTCCGTAATGCATGTGATACATATAATGTATCAGCAGATGACAGCAGATCATCCGGCTGTGACTGAGATGAGCGTGCCATCCACTCCACTACACTACCTCATCCACTTTCTCCTCCACTACAATTTTGCGCCTTGGTTGGTTAGCCTGGTGGAACACTGGTCAAGTATTGCGAATTCTACAAGTAGAAGCTCCGGCTACAGGTCCTTTGGCACTGCTGCCCTGTGCCACCTTCTCCTTTTTTTAGAGCTTGAGGTCTGGCTGGAACTGGACCCCTTTTGCTTATCCATTCCAGACAATTTTCACTTGACTGTGGCCCTGCAGCTGGTCTTTGTCTCTCTCCCTGTCTCTCTTCCTATCTATCTCCCTGTCTCTCTCCCTGCCTGATTAATTACTAGCCCTGCACTGGCCCTGCACTTGCCCTGCACTTGCCCTGCAGTATCCCTGATATGTGTAATATGGATTCCCAGAACAATTACACCCCAATTTTAACAAAACAGGGCTCAGTCTCTCAGAAATACACACACAGTGCTTCTGCTCGTCTCAGCAGTCGCAGCACAACTGATGCGTCACTGGCTTACCGAGCCTGAGCCAATCAGAGAAAGCCCTGCCCGCTAGGCCAGGTGACCGCTTTCTTCCCGGGCTTTTGCCACACAAATAATGAACTAACAGTAAAAGTTTGCTAATTAATTGAATTTGTACGCAATAGCGTATAGAGTAACTTATACGTAGCATTACCGTACAATTTATCGGACAAGTATGTAGCGAATGCGTAGAAAGCCTTAAGAACTTTTTCGAATCTAACGGAGCGAATCTCAAAAAATTTGGATTCGCTTCGCAGCTGAAAATTTGCAAGATTCGTATCGAATCTACGAAGCGGCGAATAGATTTGCTCATCTCTAGATGTTATAAGTCACAGTGCACGAGATTTTGCATAGAATCTTCAATCAAGATGGCTGCTGCGGCCTTTTCACGCTTAAATGGATGAGGTGAGTTTGTATTTTCATCATTTCAGGGAAAATTGATTAGTTACCACAAAGCATGAGGAAATTTGGCTTCGCAGCGAATCGAATTTTCCCTGAAATTCGGATCAAAGTCCACTTCACGTACTTCAATTCCCTAGATATGATCCTATGTAGTGAACACCATCTAACACAATGCAGCACTGTAATACGTCATAGTTAAAACAGGGGTTTTACTGTACACTTTTGTTGAACAGCTTAGTAAAATGAAATGCATGTAGCATTCCAAGTTTCACCCAACCCTGGGTTTCACTCTCTTGACTTCTTCTGGAGCATACATTTATATCGGGGAGGGGTACCTCTGTACTGATAGAAACAAGGGTGGAAGCTGAAGTACATTTATAAAGTAATAAAGCCTGGAGATATCAGTCCTGCCCAAGAGTGTGGGAGGATGCTTACCATGTGAAATTAAAATCTAATTATAGGCAAGTCATACTTTGAAACTTGTTAGGTTAGGGCTACAACGAGCCTGATTATTTTAAGTATCAATTAACAGCTTCAGTACACACAATTGCATACAACTGAATTGCTGTAGTACTACAAAAATTCTCAGTGCAGCTCTAGCCTTAGAAGGTAGGAAGTGGAAATCACACATAATGCTCTTTCACACAAGTGCGTCCTTTGCGGGAATCACGGTCCGTGTGAGAGAAAAGGATTGTGCGTTCTGGACTTAGGAAGTCACAAGGACATGCTCGTGAGAAAGAGCTTATAAGCAGTAGAGAGAAGAGTCTAGATTGAGCTAACATACTGTCCTTCCAAGTCTTCAGATTAGAAAAACTCAGCCAATCAGCTCTTTGATGAGGAGGCGGTGCTGCATGCAAGTGTTACTTCCTCTTGATTACACTGTCTTATGTTTGATAAATCAAGATGTTAAATATAGATGTAAGCTCTTGGCTGGTAGATTGGCAAAATGTTTGCCTGAACTAATATCTTCAAATTAAAATGGATTTGTCAAAGGTAAGACAATTGTTAACAGTAGAGATGAGCGAATCTATTTGCCGCTTCGTAGATTTGATATGAATCTTCGCAATTTTGTACTCCGAAGCGAATCCGGATATTTTCAGATTCGCTCCAGTCGAATCTTAAATGTTCTTAAACCTTTGTACGCAAACGCTACGTACTGTACTTGTCCAATGAATTGTACGCTAATGCTACACATCAGTTAATTTATACGCTAATGTGTACAAATTCAGTTAATTAGCGAACTTGATGGCAGTAAGCTTCCTCCCTCTCTGGCCACACCATCGGAGCGCACCGCAGCGCCCGATGGGGGAGGGAGCTTCTTCCCTGTTAACCCCTTCCATGCCGCAGTCCCTACATAGGTAAAGTCCCTACATAGGTAAAGTCCTATCAGAGGAAGAGAAATAAAAATAGGTGGAGATAGAGGAGGCAAAGTTCCAGATCATTGGTAAGTGTCATCAACTGTCGCCATAGGAGGCTTTAAAGCCAGAGGGCAACGCCTACAAACACTCACTGCCCTAAACCCCTGAAGACGCCATGTCGGGGGGCAGTGTTTGAGGGAATTATTTTAATGGTCAGCGTTTCAGCAACACGGTACGCTATAAACAGAGGTAATATAGGCAGGGATACAGTCTGTTGGGAAGAGTCTGGAGCCAGTGCGAGGCTGCCAGCCTGCCACAGACATAGAGAAACCACCAGTGTATATAGCAGACAAACAGTACCTAGTTGCTGAGACACTGCACATTTTAAAATAGGGTTTATTTAGCACATAAGATTGATGTTTTATATAAGTGAATAAAAGTTAAGTCTTAGTAGCATGATATACAGTCATGGCCAAAAGTTTTGAGAATGACACAAATATTATATTTTCACATGATCTGCTGCCCTCTGGTTTTTATGTGTTTGTCAGATGTTTTTAATTTTTATCACATACAGAAATATAATTGCAATCATATTATGAGTAACAAAAGCTTATATTGACAGTTAGAATGAGTTAATGCAGCAAGTCAATATTTGCAGTGTTGACCCTTCTTCTTCAGGACCTCTGCAATTCTCCCTGGCATGCTCTCAATCAACTTCTGGACCAAATCCTGACTGATAGCAGTCCATTCTTGCACAATCAATGCTTGCATTTTGTCAGAATTTGTAGGTTTTTGTTTGTCTCTTCATGATTGACCACAAGTTCTCAATGGGATTAAGATCTGGGGAGTTTCCAGGCCATGGACCCAAAATCTCTATGTTTTGTTCCCTGAGCCATTTAGTTATCACCTTTGCTTTATGGCAAGGTGCTCCATCATGCTGGAAAAGGCATTTTTGATCGCCAAACTGCTCTTGGACGGTTGGGAGAAGTTGCTCTCGAAGGAAATTCTGGTACCATTCTTTATTCATGGCTGTGTTTTTAGGCAAGACTGTGAGAGAGCCGATTCCCTTGGCTGAGAAGCAACCCCACACATGAATGGTTTCAGGATGCTTTACAGTTGGCATGAGACAAGACTGGTGGTAGCGCTCACCTCGTCTTCTCCGAATAAGCTGTTTTCCAGATGTCCCAAACAATCGAAAAGGGGATTCATCAGAGAAAATGACTTTACCCCAGTCCTCAGCAGTCCACTCCCTGTACCTTTTGCAGAATATCAGTCTGTCCCTGATGTTTTTTCTGGAGAGGTGGCTTCTTTGCTGCCCCCCTTGAGACCAGGCCTTGCTCCAAGAGTCTCCGCCTCACAGTGCGTGTAGATGCACTCACACCTGCCTGCTGCCATTCCTGAGCAAGCTCTGCACTGCTGGTAGCTCGATCCCGCAGCTGAAACACTTTTAAGAGACGGTCCTGGCGCTTGCTGGTCTTTCTTGGGCGCCCTGGAGCCTTTTTGGCAACAATGGAACCTCTCTCCTTGAAGTTCTTGATGATGCGATAGATTGTTGACTGATGTGCAATCTTTCTAGCTGTGATACTCTTCCCTGTTAGGCCATTTTTGTGCAGTGCAATGATGACTGCACGTGTTTCTTTAGAGATAACCATGGTTAACAGAAGAGAAACAATGATGCCAAGCACCAGCCTCCTTTTAAAGTGTCCAGTGGTGTCATTCTTACTTAATCATGACAGATTGATCTCCAGCCCTGTCCTCATCAACACCCACACCTGTTTTAATGGAGCAATCACTGAAACGATGTTAGCTGGTCCTTTTAAGGCAGGGCTGCAATGATGTTGAAATTTGTTTTGGGGGATAAAGTTCATTTTCTAGGCAAATATTGACTTTGCAAGTAATTACTGTTAAGCTGATCACTCTTTATAACATTCTGGAGTATATGCAAATTGCCATTATAAAAACTGAAGCAGTAGACTTTGTAAAAATTAATATTTGTATCATTCTCAAAACTTTTGGCCATGACTGTAGACACAGGTGCAAGACGGGCTATCACTAGTCAATTGACTATATGTTAATATAATAATCTAAGACAGCCCTCACCAGTGTTAAGGTCAAGTTTGTATGGTATTTAATTCTGAAGAACTGGCTACTTCTCCCGGGGTCGCTTGCGTCAGGCAGCCCACATCCAGGGGCGTAACTAGTACATACACCTCGTCGTCAACCGTGGGTGTTTCTCCACCTCCTCTTACTCGTCAGCCGTCTATCGTCAAGTGCATGGCCAGGAAGCAAGTTTATGCAGCCAGCAATCCAACAGTGAGCAAACTTAATTCTCACCTGACCAAGTTGCATGCTGTGCAGTCTCTGCCGTACAATTTAGCTGATTGTACAGCTTTTAGGGAGCTGATGGCTTACGCTCAGCCGCGTTGGCAGATCCCTAGCCGGCCTTATTTTTCAAATAAAGCTATTCCCGCCCTTTACTCGCACGTGGCAGACAACATAGGACGCTCCCTACAGCTGTCTCTCTGCAGCACCGTGTATGTCACCGTGGACACCTGGAGCAGTGCATATGGCCAGGGGCAATACATGCCCTTTACGGCCCACTGCTGAATGTTTTTAGTGGCAGCAAGGCAGCAAACCCCCCAGCAACAGGGCCAATTGCTTTTGGCACCTCTACGCACTTTCCAGCCAGGATTGCAGACCACCACACACCTATCCGCTCCCTCCTCCACCCCCACAGGCAGTCCGCCTGAAGGAGCATCAGGGCAGAGAGTTGACCCTCCTCCTTCCTATCACATGTGCCAGGTTAAACGCTGCCATGCTGTGTTAGATTTGATCTGTCTTGGCAACACCAGCCACACAGGCCAGTGCGTCAAGCAGAAAATAGCACGGAGGCTGTCTCCCCGCCAGCTGGAAGTGGGCAAGTTCGGAGTGATAACGGGACAAATATAGTGGCAGTGCTGAACCTAGAGCAATTCATGCATGGTTTCTGTATGGCACATGTACTAAATCTAGTGGTTCAGAGATTTCTGAAAACATTCACTGGCCTGTGCACAGTGCTGGCAAAGTCACGGAAGCTTTGCACTCATTTGAGTCACTCTTATGTGTTCCACAATTCTCTGCTGGACTTGCAGCGGCAAAACAGTCTTCCGCCACACCGGTTGATAGGTGACGTGCCAACTGGAATTCCACTCTTCACATGTTGCAGCAGCTCCTTGAGCAGCGGAGAGCAGTGGATGACTTTGTCCAGCAGCAGCCAGAATCGTCAACCATAGGGAGCAGGTGTGGCTTAGATTTCCATCAGTGGAGGCTGGTCCGAGATGCCTGCACTGTGCTGAAGCCCTTTGAAGAAGCCACTAAATTGGTCAGCTGGGACAGCTGCGGTCCGAACGACATTGTTTCACTAATATTTGTCCTTGAAAAGACACTGTTGCTCATGCAGCAGGGGGCAATCCTGCACATCTCTCTGCACGCCATGCTGTCAGTGTTGGGGAGCCCCAACAACAAATTTCCATGGAGGTGCAGGAGGAGGATGAGGATGAGGAGAAGCTTCAACTAGAGGAGGGGGAGGAGCTTAATGATGACCAGGAGGAGGAGCAGACACAGTTGGAGGAGCTGGAGGATGACGATGCCACCTTCAGGGACACTCAAGTGTCTCAGAGAGAGGCTGAGATGGAAAGAACTGGTTCCTCGGGCACGCTGGCCAGGATGGCGAGCTGTATGCTCACATGCTTACGGACTGACAGGCATATCCTAAAAACAATGCCTCATTCACACGTCAGTATTTTGGTCAGTGATTTCCATCAGTGATTGTGAGCCAAAACTAGGTGCAGCTCTAAACACAGAACAGGAGCAGATCTTCCCCCTTATACCTTATCTCTGTGGAGTATAGTATAAGAAGTAGCGAAAATCAGATCACTTGTAGTGGCGCTGTGTAAGGACTTCTCAACACCAGGGTATTAGTTGAAGAGGTAGACGTTTATTGCAGTAATGTCAACGCGTTTCAGGGGATTCAGTCTCCCTTCTTCAGGACAATATACATAAAAATGGTGTACAACAGCTTATAAAAGGGCGCTTCTGGCGCCAAAAAACAAAAGGAGGGGATAAAGGGAGGTGTGCACTAAGGTGAGTGACACCTAATTAGCATTAGTAAACACAGGTAATTGTTTTCACAGAATTGTTAGTCATAGTGCAGGAGGTGATAGAAAATGCAAAAGATAAAATCAAATAAAAAGAGCATGAATGCTAATAATAAGAGGTTGTTGAGACAAACTTTTTATAAAGAAAATTAATGGTATAAGTATTCCATTGTTTTTTACTGGTTTGGAACTATCGCACCAAGGTTGATATCCCAATAAGATTCATTGTGGGATATTTGATTAAAGTGTTTCGGTGGTGGGATAGTGGTACTTACAGTATCTCTGTGGAGGCTCCAATCCTGGTTTTGGCTCACAATCACTGATGGAAATCACTGACCAAAATACTGACATCTGGAACATCTATTGTTTTGTCTGTATGTTGTGCCATTCCTTTATTATTTGCACTAGAAGTTATGAATGAATTGCTATTTGCCTTCAGTAAGGGAACAGAGGGGAAGGTGACCAGTTGGGGGTGTGTACCTGCAGAGTCTGAACATGGCAGCACTGATTGGATAGAGTCAGTCTGTGCACAGACACACCCCAACTGGTCACCTCCCCTCTGTTCCTTTACTGAAGGCTAATAGCAATTCACTCATAACTTCTAGTGCAAATAATAAAGGAATGGCACAACATAGAGCCATAAGAATAGATGTTCCAGAATTGTTAGTACGTGGGGAATGCATGAAGCTATTCAAATAGGCATGTCAGGAGAAGTGAAAGGTCCTCTTTAAGGAAGACTGACGAATACTGGCTTGCGATGCTTCTGGACCCGTAGTATTACTCCAACATGGGGATTGTTTTCTTCCCCAGGAAAATGAGGAGAAATCAGCTTCATAC
>ONZH01000933.1:0-38794 GCA_900303285.1 Rhinella marina
CCCTACAGGCCCTCTATTCAAACAATTTTTCAGGAGGGCCCCCTACAGGCCCTCTATTCAAACAATTTTTCCAGAGTCCACCTACAGGCCCTCTATTCAAACAATTTTTCCAGAGGTCCACCTACAGGCCCTCTCTTCAAACAATTTTTCCGGAGGGCCCCCTACAGGCCTCTATTCAAACAATTTTTCAGGAGGGCCCCCTACAGGCCTCTATTCAAACAATTTTTCCAGAGGTCCACCTACAGGCCCTCTATTCAAACAATTTTTCCAGAGGTCCACCTACAGGCCCTCTATTCAAACAATTTTTCCAGAGGTCCACCTACAGGCCCTCTCTTCAAACAATTTTTCCGGAGGGCCCCCTACAGGCCCTCTATTCAAACAATTTTTCCGGAGGTCCACCTACAGGCCCTCTCTCCAATTCCAGTTCCAAGTTTTATTTGCGCATACTGCATACATTTTTATTTTTGGGATAGGTGTGAAAAATAATATTACTTGCAAATCTATATTGCCCAACATTGGATACGGTAGCAAGTAGAAGACCAAACACATGCTGCTCACAGGGTTCAGCAAATTCCTTGTCCACAATGTCAAGGAGGACGAGGTTCTGTGGATGAGCAACAAGTCCTTCTGTACTGAAATCGCCGACAAAGTCTCCATCTAAGAACACACAGACCATTGTGGAGAGAGCAGCACAGCTCGCCATCAAAGTGAGGAACCCCAACGCCAGACTGCGCAGAGAAGATAACGAATAAATATCTCTGTGGTTATTTTTGCTAAATAAAAGTTAAATAAACCCCCAAAAAATTAATCTGTTAATGTGCCTGATCCACCCAAGTTGAATCTGTCCCATCATGAGAAAGTCCCCCCCAAGCAGTCCCCTCTGTAACTTGCTTCCCATACAACTACCTCACCCCCCGACACCTGTGTCTCGCCATTGTCCACCACCTCCTCAGACAACACTGGTAAATCCACACTGTCAGCACACGGAAACAGCAACAGGTCTTGCGAATTGGGGCAGAGAATGTTCTGGGCTAGCACATCAGAGAAGGGGTGACTATGGGGTTCCAGGGAGTACGTGACCACATGCAATCTCCATCTAAAAAGTCATGCCACACTTGATCAATCTCATAATTTACGACTGTACCGGTTGATGCTAAATTTTTAAGTTGGGGTCCTGCGTCGTCATTCTAAATACATCCGGCTGTTGTCACCACCACACATGCTAGCCCAGGGGGCACTCCCCTGGCTCTTCCAGCTCAACCTCCTTCCCCCCAGCCTGCCCCCCCCCCCCACCTACAGGCCCTCTCTCCAATTCCAGTTCCAAGTTTTATTTGCGCATACTGCATGCATTTTTATTTTTGGGATAGGTGTGAAAAATAATATTACTTGCGAATCTATATTGCCAAACATTGGATACGGTAGCAAGTAGAAGACCAAACACATGCTGCTCACAGGGTTCCGCAAATTCCTGGTCCACCCACAAATTCCTTGTCCACAATGTCAAGGAGGACGAGGTTCTGTGGATGAGCAACAAGTCCTTCTGTACTGAAATCGCTGACAAAGTCTCCATCTAAGAAGCTACAGACCATTGTGGAGAGAGCGGCACAGCTCGCCATCAAAGTGAGGAACCCCAACGCCAGACTGCGCAGAGAAGATAACGAATAAATATCTCTGTGGTTATTTTTGCTAAATAAAAGTTAAATAAACCCCCCAAAAAATTCATCTGTTAATGTGCCTGATCCACCCAAGTTGAATCTGTCCCATCATGAGAAAGTCCCCCCAAGGAGTCCCCACTGTAACTTGCTTCCCATACAACTACCTCACCCCCCGACACCTGTGTCTCGCCATTGTCCACCACCTCCTCAGACAACACTGGTAAATCCACACTGTCAGCACACGGAAACAGCAACAGGTCTTGCGAATTGGGGCAGAGAATGTTCTGGGCTAGCACATCAGGGAAGGGGTGACTATGGGGTTCCAGGGAGTACGTGACCACATGCAATATCCATTTAAAAGTCATGCCACACTTGATCTAGCTCATAATTTACGACTGTACCGGTTGATGCTAAATTTTTAAGTTGGGGGTCCTGCGTCTTCATTCTAAATACATCCGGCTGTTGTCACCACCACACACGCTAGCCCAGGGGGCACTCCTCTGGCTCTTCCAGCGAAACCTCCTTGCCCCCCCCCACCTACAGGCCCACTCTACAAACAATTTAGCCGGATAGGGGACGTATTCGAAGTTGTACTCATGTTTATTTTTGTTCTTCTTTTATCTGCCTCCTGACCTGTGATAGGCAGAGCATGGACACGTCCCCTTAGCTGCAGTGGGAAAGACACTCCCCTGGCCAGAGCAAGCTCTTTTTCCCTTTTCCGTGTTCGAAATATCCATTAAATATAGGGTCCCAAGATAGGGGACGTATACGGTATTAAACTGAGAAGAATCGATACTGCACCGGCTGATGCTAGAGTATTTCCAATTGCATTCCGGCTGTTGTCACCACCACACACGCTAGCCCAGGGGGCACTCCTCTGGCTCTTCCAGCGAAACCTCCTTGCCCCACCCTGCCCCCCCCACCTACAGGCCCACTCTACAAACAATTTAGCCGGATAGGGGACGTATCCGAAGTTGTACTTATGTTTGTTTTTGTTCTTCTTTTATCTGCCTCCTGACCTGTGATAGGCAGAGCATGGACACGTCCCCTTAGCTGCAGTGGGAAAGACACTCCCCTGGCCGGAGCAAGCTCTTTTTCCGTTTTCCGTGTTCGAAAAATCCATTAAATATAGGGGACGTATACGGTATTAAACTGAGAAGAATTGATACCATACGGGTTAAAGCAACAGTTTTCCCAAATCCATCCAGCTGTTGTCACCACCACACACACTAGCCCAGGGGGCACTCCTCTGGCTCTTATAGCGAAACCTCCTTCCCCCCCACCTACATGCCCTCTCTCCAAACAATTTTCCCGGGTAGGGGGACGTATTAGACATTGTACTGATTCTGAATTGCCTCCTGCAATAGACGGGAATCAAACCCAGATCAACTGCTTGGGAAGTAGCTATGCTCACCACTATACCACCAGCAGGCACAGGAACTGATAAGAACAGATACTAAACTTGATTTCAGCTGCAGTGCCAGCATGAGCAGTGGTGTCACCTGCAGGCGGTGATGGACCTTCGTTGCACCTAGTTGGGTGCTTCCCTAACATGTGATGGGTATTTGCCTCGCCTTTCTTGGTCTGGGTGAGCACAATTGCCATAAGGGTAACCACCAGGCTGTTGCCTGAGAATTTGGGGTAATGGTGGGATTAGGCAGCCTCAGAGGCATCCATGCATGCTGCCCCTGCTGTTTCCTGTCCATTTCTGTGGTGTTTCCATCATTTTCTGAGGTTTCCAGGTTTTCACCCAGCGTTCCCTAGGCAGAGCCTTGGTCCCCCGCAAAAATGCTCGAGTCTCCCATTGACTTCAATGGGGTTCGTTATTCGAAACGAGCACCCGAGCATCGGGAAAAGTTCGACTCGAATAACGAGCACCCGAGCATTTTAGTGCTCGCTCATCTCTAATTAAAACTTAAAATCTGCAAAAAAAAAAAGTGAAATTTTGAAATTTCATTCCAATTTTTCGTTATTTCTCATAGAACACATAAAGGGGTAACAAAGTTAGTAAAATCAGTTTTGAATAGCTTGAAGGGTGTAGTTTCTAAAATAGGGTGATTTATGGGGAGTTTCCACTATTCAAGCCGAACAAAGTAACTTCATAACTGAACTGGTCCTTAAAAAAAAATGGGTTTTGAAAATCTTATTAAAATTTTAAGATTTGCTTCTAAACTTCGAAGTCCTATAACGTCCCAAAAAACTAAAATGTCATTTTCCAAATCATCCAATCATAAAGTGGGGAATGTAAAATAATAACTATTTTTGGAGGTATTACTATGTATTTTGAAAGTAGAGAAATTGATATTTGGAAATTTGCAAATTTTTCAAAATTTTTGCTTAATTTGCTGTTTTTTTTATAAACGAAAATGAAATATTTTGCCACAAATTTACTAATGTCGTGAAGCACAATATCTGACGAGAAAACAATCTCAGAATAGCCTGGATAAGTAAAAGCCTTCCAAAGTTATTACCACATAAATTGACACATGTCAGGAAGATGAAAACAGACCCAGGGTAGAAGGGGTTAATAGGCGAGAAGTGGAGTGGATATACCGTATGGGTACATTACAACCCGAAGGGATGAACATTGATTTTGATTTGAAACCCTGTTTAGTGTAATAAATCACCACACCCCAAGGCTTGATGTGAAAGAAAATTATAGAGCATAGTTGTCCTTCCGCTAGCGAAGGTAAGCAAGTAGTGGTAACAAAGATGAATGAATAAACGGTTGAACCAATAGGATGAATGAAATATCTAGTAGTAAACTTCCATTGGTCAGGCCGGGTCACGTGACCGGGAGCCTGAGAGTTAGGGTGTTCTTCTGGTGAACAGATTTGTTAGGGCTAATTTCTTATTGGTCAGAATTGAACACGTGATCGGGAGCCTTCCATATTTGGAGATCTCCTTAACCCCTTCCCGCTATATGACGAGTATACACGTCATGGAGCACTGCTATTTAGCGCTCCATGACGAGTATACCCGTCATTACATTAAACTGTCACCATGTCTGCTGACATGGTGACAGCGCTGAGACCCCGGCTGTTACTTACAGCCAGGGGTCTCAGCTTACCAGCCCGGGACCAATGGGGGCGGTCCCGGGCTAGCGATCGCTGTGATTGGCTAGTCTGTACAGACTAGCCAATCACAGCGATGCTGCTGCTTTTTATGTTAAAATAAAGAAATAAAAATAAAATAATAAAATAATAATAATATATAATATATATATCTCCCCCCCCATCCCAGATCGCTTTCTTCAGATGGCCAGGGTGGGCGGGGGTGGGGTGTAATGTGCGGGGTGTAATGTGATTTTTTAGAATGGCCGAGCGGAGCAGAGTATCAGCATACAGCTGATACTCTGCTTCAAACTGCTGACATCGGTGCTGGCACCGATGTCAGCAGTTTAACCCCTTCCATGCCACGGTCCGTAGGGACCGCGGCATGGAAAGGGTTAACAGGGGGAGGGAGCACCCTCCCCCTCCCATCGGGCGCTGCGGTGCGCTGGCAGCGCCGATGGTGTGGGCTGAAGAGAGGGAGGAAGCTCCCTCCCCCTTCCATCGGGACGCTGCTGTGCTCTGGCAGCGTCCCGATGGTTACCATGGCAACCAGACGCTTTCAGAAGCGTCTGCTTGCCATGGTGTAATCAAGCCTGTTCAGGCTCCTGCTAAAGGCAGGAGCCTGAGAAGGCTTAGACTGAGTGACAATACACTACAGTACACTATATAGTGTACTGTAGTGTATTATAGAACAATCAGATCCACTGGTTCTTCAAGAACCAAGTGGGTCTGAGTCTAAAAAAAAGTGTAAAAAAAAAGTGTAAAAAAATAAAAAAAAAAAGTTAAAAAAAAAGTTAAAAAAAAAGTTTAAAAAAATCCTATTTTTCCCCCAATACTTAAATTTGAAATTAGTAAAAAAAGAAAAAAAATATCCCAATCATGTTAGGTATAGCCACGTTCGTAACAACCTGCTCTACAAAAATATCACATGTCCCGACCCCTCAGGTGAACACGGTAAAAGAAATAAAATAAAAACTGTAAAAAAAGCCATTTTTGTCACTTTATATCACAAAAAGTACAATCACAAGCGATCAAAAAGGCGTATGCTCCTCAAAATAGTACCAATCTAACCGTCACCTCTTCCCGCAAAAAATGAGCCCCTACCTGAGACAATTGCCCAAAAAATAAAAAAACTACAGCTCTCAGACAAGGGACAGACTAAAACATGATTTTTTGTTTCAAAAATGATATTATTGTGTAAAACTTAAATAAATAAAGAAAACTATACATGTTAGGTATCGTCACGTCCGTAAAAACCTGCTCTATAAAAATATCACATGAGTTAACCCCTCAGGTGAACACAGTAAAAAATAAAAATAAAAACAGGGTCAAAAAAGCCATTTTTTGTCACTTTACATCACAAAAAGTGCAATCGCAAGCGATCAAAAAGGCGTATGCCCCTCAAAATAGTACCAATCTAACCGTCACTTCTTCCCGCAAAAAATGAGCCCCTACCTGAGACAATTGCCCAAAAAATAAAAAAACTACAGCTCTCAGACAAGGGACAGACTAAAACATGATTTTTTTGTTTAAAAAATGATATTATTGTGTAAAACTTAAATAAATAAAGAAAACTATACATGTTAGGTATTGCCACGTCCGTAAAAACCTGCTCTATAAAAATAGCACATGATCTAACCTGTCAGATGAACACTGTACAAAAAAAAAAAAAACTGAGCCAGAACAGGCATTTTTGGATACCTTGCCTAACAAAAAGTGTAATATAAAGCGATCAAAAATCATATGTACCCCAAAATAGTATCAATAACACTGTCACCTTATCCCTTAGTTTCCAAAATACAGGCACTGTTTGGTTGTTTCTACTGTAGGGGTGCATCAGGGGGGCCTCAAATGGGACATGGAGTCTGAAAACCAATCCAGCAAAATTTGCCCTCCAAAAACCATCTGGCGCACCTTTCCTTCTGCGCCCTGCTGTGTGCCCATACAGCAGTTAACTACCACATGTGGGGTGTTTCTGTAAATCGCAGAATCAGGGTAATAGTTTTTGAGTTTTGTTTGGCTATTAACCCTTGATGTGTTACAGGAAAAAAATGGATTAAAATGGAAAATCTGCCAAAAAAAGTGAAATTTTGAAATGTCATCTCCATTTTCCTTTAAATCTTGTGGAATACATAAAGGGTTAACAAAGTTAGTAAAATTCGTTTTGAAAACCTTGAGGGGTGTAGTTTCTAAAATGGGGTCATTTATGGTGGTTTCTATTATGATAGCCCCACAAAGTGACTTCAGAACTGAACTGTTGCTTCAAAAAAAGGTTTTGGAAAATTTCTTAAAAATTTTAAGAATTACTTCTAAAATTCTAAGCCTTCTAACGTCCCCAAAAAATAAAATTACATCTACAAAATGATGGTAACATAAAGTAGACATATGGGAAATGTAAAGTAATAACTATTTTCTGAGGGATCACTATCTGCCTTAAAAGCATAGAAATTCAAATTCAAAATTTTCTGTAAATTTAGGATTTTTTTATAAATAAAGGCGATTTATATTGACTCAAATTTACCATTGTCGTGGAGTACAATGTGTCACAAGAAAACAATCTCAGAACAGCTTGGATAAGTAAAAGTGTTTCAAAGCTATTACCACATAAAGTGACACATGTCATATTTCCAAAATTTGGCCTGGTCCTTAAGGTGAAAATGGCTATGTCATGAAGGGGTTAAGAATGAACTCGTCTAGAGTAACTCCCAATTGGTTACAACTTACCACGTGACTGGGAAACTACTATTTGTGGCAGAAAAGTCCATTTATTGTGGATTTATCACAAGGGAGGCTCAACAGCATAAATATTAAATAAATAGGTATTGATCTATTAATAGGGCCTTGCTGTGGGATGCTCCTTTGTCTCGGTATAGAAAATTCCTTGTTTTTAGGGAATATGTTAAACGCTACTTTTAATCAGTTGGTTGATGCGCAATGGGCTTTTTAACATTTGTTTTTGTTTTAATTTATATATTTCTATATGGCACTTTTTTGTATATATGCAATGTGTTATATCATTGAGTGTATTTTATTAGATTTTGTTTAAAATGTATTGTAAGTGGGAAATTAGAGTTTATGATGGACCCTCCCTTAGAAGGACTAATAGAGTATAAAAACAGCTGATAGACGTCAATTTGAGAGCCCCTGAGGAAGCGGAAGCGACACCTAGGTCGGGCAAAGAAGAGAGATCAAAGCACGCCAATGTGTCGATGTGACTGTTGTGTTTTTAATCTTGTGAGTATATTAAAGCGTTGAACGTATCCCTGTGTCCGAGGTGCTTTCACTATTGGTACTCTTTCTTCTGATTGAAAATAGGGGTTTACCCTTGGAAGAGGTGGATCTGCCTTAATTGATATGTATGGCCACATCAACGGTGTTTGAGCTGGAGTGTGGATGAACTCATTTGTCCTGTGAATTGAGAGCAGCGCTGCCTTTTTTCTTATTATAACGCATAAGTGTGAATTGGACCTACTTCACGTGAGGACCAGCAGCGCTCGTATTACGGTATTTCGGGGACTTATATATTTATATTTGTTTTATTGTTCAGTGAAGGCGACTGCTGCATTTACATGCAGTGATCTCCTTCACTGTATGAGGGCGGGGGATCAATATTGCAATCCCTCGTCCTCATACAGGATCATGGCTTCTGAGCAGCAGACCGCTGTTTAGACCACACAATGCACCACACGGGCAGATTGTCGGGACCGAACATTTGCAGGAACAGTTGTTCCCAATAACCTACCCGATAATTGGTGCTTCTAAATGCACCTTTAGTGTTGCAAACAAAAATAATAGGTGAAGATTTGTATTGTCTAAAAGAAAACCAGATAGTTGACAAATAGTCTCAAACGTACTTTATTTCACTTATTTATGCCTTTTATCTGAAGAGGAATCTTTCTAGGGGCTCAAACGCTAAACGAGGGAGACAAGGTACATCACTATCTTGTTCCCTTACCCAAACATATTATTTAGAAAGAAACCCTGCAAGATATATGACTTAGGATTGGCAAACCTACAATGTAATAAAGTGAAAAAGGATCTTGAAAAGACAGCTGGTTAGATACTTAAAAACATCACACTCAATCCTTTATAATTGTCAATATTAATGACATCTGCCTTCAACTATGGCATCCTTGGCATAGCCAGCCCACCGCATCCAGGACCGCCAATATCTTTGCAATGTTCTTAATACTTGACCTAACCTTAACAAAAAAGAAAAAAATTCATGCTGCTGAAGGGTAGGCTGCTCAATAAAGGAGTAAAATGTACCTTGATAACAAAAGGAAGATACATACTGCAGTTTCTACCAATTCCTCACACGACTTCCCGGTAACAAATCTGAAGGAATTTGGACTGATTTTTTGATTATTAGTGAGCCCTGTAAAATTTACAAAATGCTAGATGATGTTGGTAATGAAAGTGGTGATACAGACAGCAAAATAATTTAAAGTGTAACTGCTGTTTCACTACCAAAAGTGAAACATATGTGATGCTGAAGGGCAGATATTCATGAAGCTTTATTTTTCAGTTAATTTTACCTTTCTGGTGTCCGTATTCAGCCCTTAGCAACCATATTTCTCTGTGCCTCTATTTCAGCATCTTGCTAAAATGGCCACTGCTGCTCTCCCTATGGTGATCTTTGCCCTGTCCTTGAGGCCATCCTGTATTTCCCTCACTTCTCATAAGATTTTACACTCCTCACATGAACTAGCAGGACCAATCAGAATGCAGATAACTTCGCCACTACCCCAGAGCAGTGTGTATCCTCTCACATACAGCTAACCAGAGACAAGCCCTGTATTACATGAAATCAGTAAGCATTTGTTTTAGCCTCTTAATAGTCAATTGTCCCTCATTATCTTCCACACTGACAGGGAGGGAGGGGCTGCTTTAGCTGCTCATATCTCTGGTTTGGTACCAGCTAGAAATATGTATCTTTGTATTGTCTGAAAGCTGACGTTCCAAGCTTTCAGACAATACCAGAATGACACAAATCTATTTAGTACAGGGGAAGATATCACTCATAGAAATCGGGATGCTGTGAATGAAGCTGAAAGTGAAAGTATAAGCAGATTTTACTCATAATTATTCCTGACCCAATTTCTAACAGTGATATCTCCTCTGTTGTTTGGACTAGAGAGGTCATTTTGTTCTTGTATAAAAGCCTGGACTGTCAGGTTTCAAACAAGCCAAGCTGCATGTTTCTACCATTCAGGAGATATCAGCCTGTAAAGCAGCCCTCCCCCTCCACTTTCTGTCTCAGCCCAGCTCCAGGCACTCAGGGCTGATCTCCTCCCCCAAGGGCTGATCTATGTTTAGTTTAGAGATGGCCTGCACAGGGCAGCTGAATAGGAAAGTAGCATGTTAGGCCACTGAGGCACAAATAAAATAAGTAAGTGACTCTGCCACTTGGCAGAGTCACTGGGGATCACTGGACCCTAGCTCTGGGCAGCCGGACAATAACGACCGCTCCCGAAGGGCGAAATAATACAGGAGACAAAATACCCAATAGTAAGGTAACAGCTTACACCAACACGTACTGCGCAACAGCGCTTGAGACTGGAGCCAGAGCTTTGGCTACACAGACCTCCAGACGGGCGACGCCCACCGTGTACCCGTGCTCCAGGGGGGAGCTACGGCACAGCCACAAGCGTGGCCTACAAACACTTAAGTAAGAGTAATTCACACTACACGAAAAGACTGAGACAGTGAAGTAGGTATGGGAGCCCATGCACCAGTGCAAGAAAGCACTCAAACATACAAGACACCATTCAGCGTCAGTAGCAAGGGGATCGGACCGTATAGCAGTCGCACATGAACAACAAGGCACCAGCCCTGCCAAGCAGAAGCTGAGGGTTTAAATAGCAGTGAGTTAATTGGCAGGGCATGGTGCCTGACATACTTCCTGCGAACGTCTGGCGGAAGTGACATCACCAGGGGTCTCAAGGACCTGGCGCATGACCACTTCCTGTGAACGTCTGGCGGAAGTGACATCACCAGGGGTCTCAAGGACCTGGCTCATGACCACTTCCTGTGCCAGACCTTGTTCCCTGTAGTAAGACTGTGGGCGCAAGGATACCGCACTGAGATTCGCCCGTACCCCTTCACCAACACCCGCAGCCCGGGAGGGCAAGCGACCGCGTGCACGACAACGATGCACGCGCCTTACATAGCATGCATTTATAGGAGTTATTAGCAGGTAAAACTGAAAATTATTACATTTTAAAGCACTTAAACAGCAGGGTGTACTATACCATTAGGGTATAAAAAATGAAGGAATAATGCAAGTCACCAGTACATACTAAATGGTAAAGCATTGGGTAACTCTGACATGGAAAAGGACCTAGGAATTTTAGTGAACAGCAAACTAAGCTGCAGAAACCAGTGTCAGACAGCTGCTGCCAAGGCCAATAAGATAATGGGTTGCATCAAAAGAGGCATAGATGCCCGTGATGAGAACATAGTCCTGCCACTTTACAAATCACTAGTCAGACCACATATGGAGTACTGTGTACAGTTCTGGGCTCCTGTGAACAAGGCAGACATAGCAGAGCTGGAGAGGGTTCAGAGGAGGGCAACTAAAGTAATAACTGGAATGGGTGGACTACAGTACCCAGAAAGATTATCAAAATTAGGGTTATTCACTTTAGAAAAAAGACGACTGAGGGGAGATCTAATAACTATGTATAAATATATCAGAGGTCAGTACAGAGATCTCTCCCATCATCTATTTATCCCGAGGACTGTGACTGTGACGAGGGGACATCCTCTGCGTCTGGAGGAAAGAAGGTTTGTACATAAACATAGAAGAGGATTCTTTACGGTAAGAGCAGTGAGACTATGGAACTCTCTGCCTGAGGAGGTGGTGATGGTAAGTTCACTAAGAGAGTTCAAGAAGGGCCTGGATGTATTTCTGGAGGGTAATAATATTACAGGTTATAGTTACTAGAGATGGGTCGTTGATCCAGGGAGTTATTCTGATTGCCTGACTGGAGTCGGGAAGGAATTTTTCCCCCTAAAGTGAGGAAAATTGGCTTCTACCTCACAGGGGGTTTTTTTTGCCTTCCCCTGGATTGTAGGAAAACAGGCTGAACTGGATGGACAGATGTCTTTTTTCGGCCTTACAAACTATGTTACTATGTTACTATGAAATGGCAGTTACACTTTAAAGATATCAGAGATGAGAAACCTCTCCTGACATTCTTGTGGCTGGCCATAAAATCATTGATGCCTTTTTCCCAAACCCAAAACACAAGGGCTGTATAAAATAAACCAGGGCAGCAGAACAACTTCACTCAGAAAATATATTTATTACCCCACCATAAACATTATCGTAGCGTTTGAGATGTCCTCAGAGCCCTCGTTCTAGTGGAGCCATTCAAAAGGTCAGGCAGAGGATACCATGACCTTCAGTAGGGGTCAGGTATTAAAAACCATTCAGATGAAGATTCATGCAAGAAATACTTAGACCTAATTTATAACTTAGCTGTGTGCTGCTCAGGATTGGAAGGAGGCCATCCACCAGTATTACCTGTGAACGTCACCTCAATTAGAGCTCTGCAAGAGGAGCTACCTACAGAAAGGATACTGTGCTTTCTCGGACCCCTCCATGTTACATACATTATGACGGGTTGGATGAAGGTGGTATGATGTGTCTATGAGCCTCACAGGAAAATTTATCTTAGTCTTTATCTGAACCAAGGTAAAAATGGGTAGCACTCGTCCACTAAATGAGGTGCTATAGTGGAGCGTACGTGATCCGATATATCAAAGATAAGGAAATACCACTGCACACTCGTGAGATTTTTCAATGCAATTAAGAAGTTTTTATTCTTACACGTCCTCCATGTGTTCTATAGTTCAGAAAAAAATTAAATGCCTTGTATGGAAAGTGACTGTAGTTTTGACGTTTCGGTCACATCCGGACCTTGGTCACAAAGTCACACAGAGGAGGAAGGAGGAGGCCCCGTGTTCAGCGGAGTGGCGCTGCGGGGAAGTATGGCAGGTGTCACTATAGAACACATGGAGGTCATGTAAAAATAAAAACTTCTTAATTGCATTGAAAAATCTCATGAGTGTGCAGTGGTATTTTGGTATCTGAGCCAAGCACTGACCTCATAAAACTGTGTCGTAAAAGTCTATTAGCATATACACTAGCATCAGTCCTGGCATCACAGGCAGGGGGGGCTAGAGGGGGGAACAACTTGTTTGATTAACTGGCCAATCTTCATGCTGCCCCCAGGCAACTGGACTTCTACCATCTCATAACGTATTAAGCTCCATTTCTTTTATCCCTTTTATTTTCAAACTGGTTTTTTTTGCATTGTATTTGTATGTCCTTGTATTTTTACCTTGTGATAACTGTATTTTTGTATGCTTTTTCTGTTAGATATTACCACCTCACTTTAATAAGAGTCTTCTTGTGTTCTAAACAATTTCACAACATCAGAAGAAGTAGTATGTATATGGGTGTAGTAACCCTGTGAATGCTAGTAGTTTTTTTAGTATTAACCGCTTCAGGACACAGCTATTTTTCACTTTTCTGACATGACCAAAATTAGAAAATCTGACGTCACTTTATATGGTAATAACTTTGAAATGCTTTTAGTTATTCGATCAATTCGAAAATTGTTTTCTCAATTTAAATTTCTCTGCTTTTAAGATGAATAATGATACCTCATAAAATACTATAATGTATTTGAACATTTACACCGGGAGGTGTGGCAACTCCAGGTTTGAATGTACCATTACTTACATCTTATGGTAACATTCTGGTGCACCTGAGTCACATGAGTCATTGGTAGGTGGGGCTCATAGTCTCCTCCTTCCTCCCATTGTATTTGTGATCTCACGCTGGAGGTAACTAGGAGTTGGTGGCTGTGTGTCGGCCTATATGCTCCTTCCGCAATTGTCCCGCGCCACTCTGAGATACCTTGGCGCGGTGTTCGGGATCCTGTATGTTCTTGATATAAGAATATATTGGTGAAAGTCTCATTTTAACATCAGTGTGAGGGTTTAGCCATATATTATCAATTGCATTACCGCCGCAATGCACCTTTATTAGTGATTGTTTGTTTACCTCATAAAATAGTAATATAGTATGTAGACATGTCACTGGTGAAGTGCGTGACGGGATGTATATCTCACCTAGGCTAGTATGTTACATGAGGTGGTAAACTCAAGTAAAACCTGCGACTGAAGGAAGTTCATGTCTCCAAGGAGACATAAGGAAACCAGGGAAGCACTGTAGTTTCCAGCAAGCATAGTTGCTGGAGACTTCTTTGTTTAATTTGTTTGGGCCTGTTTTTTGGGACGAATGGCAGGTCTGGTAGCGGGGCTGTTCATCCCACGTCCTCCACTCCAGGTTTTGGGTTGGAGTCAGGCACCACAGGTGCTGGTGCCTGGATTATTAGCAGGTCCATAAAGCCTGCCAGGTTCACAGACACATGTGTGGTTGGGTGCAGCTTGGAGCCGAAAGCTGCTGGCCTTAGGACACATGTCTGAAACCTTCTGAGGTAAAGGAAATCTTATGGACTACATTGTTTTGTTTATCTGCTTTGAAAATACCTGTGTTACAGTGTGGAATGAACTGTTTATGCCAGAAATAAACGTCCACTTCTTCAGTTAAAAAAGTCTGCTATGTGAACTGTGTCCAACACACCAACCCCTTGGGGACGATCCCTTACAATTGGTGGAGGATGAGGGCAATTTGTGGTTGCTAGGGGCAACGGTGTGTGTCAATTGGACTACAGCAGCGTATGGCCTGGGTGAAAGCGGCTGCTTCCCTACAAAAACAGCCGGACACTATGGAGGAAGTAATGAAGCAGTTCCTGCAAGTAAGTCTGCAACAGCAGCAGGCTCAGACAGCAGCTAACCTGCGATTGAAACAGGCGATGGCCACTCAGCAGCAAGCAATGGCACAGCAGCAAAAAGTTATTGAGCACCTCATCGCAAGGCAGGAGGCTCCAGTGATTGCTGCTCCCCAACCAGAGCCGGGAGTTGATGCCGAATTTTTTTTTAGTGAGGAGAGCTGTGCAGCGGGCGCTGCAAAAGATGACAGCTGATGACGACATTGAGGCCTACCTGTCTGTTTTTGAGCGTGTCGCGGAGCGTGAGAAGTTACCCGCTGCTGAGAGGGCAGTGGTAATTGCTCCTTTTTTGACTGACGAACCTCAGAAGGCATACTATGACCTCAGTGTGCACGAGGTAAAGGACTACACTCGGCTCAGGGGTGAGATACTTGCCCGACTGGGAGTTACCGCAGCGGTCCATGCCCGAAGGGTCCGAAATTTGAGCTACCGCCTGGACAAATCTGCGAGGTCGCAGATGTATGACTTGGTCCATTTGGCAAGAAAATGGTTGGAGCTAGACACGTCTACTCCGGCGCAGATCCTGGAGAAAGTGGTCATGGATTGTTATCTCCGTGCTCTTGCTACGGACCTACAGCGCTGGGTGGGACAAGGTGACCCACGGAATATCGACGGGGTGGTCAGCCTCGTCGAGAGGTACCAGGCGACTGAGGATTACCTTCAGGATGTCCCTACAGCACCAACGCTTCCCCGGAGCGCCAACCCGATGTCAACAAGGGGTAAGAGACTGCCATCTGTTGGGGGCGTGTGGAGGGGTGCAGTGGGAGAGAAAGCGGCTCCGAGTGGTATGCAAGGACAAAAAAGGGACTCCCTACCCAGGAGACCCGGCCCCGTCCAGTGTTGGAGGTGCCACAAGCTGGGACACGTATCGGCCCATTGCCCTCTCACCACCGAGCCAATGGAGTGTGACGCCAGTCGGCGCCAGTCATTGTTCGCAGAGCCATCTTGTGGTGCCATGCTGGGACTAGAGACCGACCCACAAGTCTGCGACCTGACAATAAATGACTTCCCAGTCAAGGCGTTGCTGGACTCTGGAAGCCTTGTGACATTGGTGCATGCTAGTCTGGTGCCGGGGAACTTGGTGTTGGGAAAACATATGAGTGTAATATGTATACATGGTGACACCAAGGTTTACCCTATAGTGCTGGCTAAGGTCGGGACTGAACTAGGCACCGTTTACTATGAAGTGGGTGTGGTAAAAACCCTCACGCATGAAGTCATATTAGGACGTGATTTCCCATTGTTCTGGGCTTTGTGGGGGCAAAGAAAAGTTCCCGAAAGGAGTGAGTATGCTCAAAAGGTCACTACATTACCCCCTGTAAATGATGAAAATGTGCAGGATGCATGTGATGATTTTCCTTGGCAGGTCCTGGCTGGAGAGGAGGAGGAGGCTCCTCCCACTGAGCAAAATATTCCAGACTTAGAAGTATCTAGGGGTAACTTTGGGACTGCTCAATTGCAGGATCCCGCTCTCAAAAATGCGAGAGAACACGTTACTGTTATCAATGGGGTACCGGAGGAACCAGAAGCTGAGAAAAGTTTTCCACACTTTTCTACCACTAATGATCTCTTCTATAGGGTCACTAAGATTAATGACGAGGTTGTGGAACAGCTTCTGGTATCTAAGCCGTACCGGCGTCACGTGCTTGACATGGCACATAGTCATGTGCTTGGGGGTCACTTGGGGACTGATAAAACGCAGGAGAGAGTCCTCCAGAGGTTTTATTGGCCTGCGGTTTATGATGACATTAAAAAATTCTGCGAGTCATGTCCCACATGTCAGCTTAGCGCCCCAGTGTCTCATTTCCGCAGTCCGTTGGTTTCACTCCCTGTTATAGAGGTGCCTTTTGAGCGTATTGCCATGGATCTCGTGGGTCCCGTTGTAAAGTCGGCTAGAGGACACCAATATATTTTGGTTGTCTTGGATTATGCGACCCGCTATCCTGACGCTGTGCCCTTAAGAAACACCACATCTAAAGCGATTGCCCGGGAGTTGTTCTATATGTTTTCCAGGACTGGGATTCCCAAAGAGATCCTGACTGACCAAGGTACACCCTTTATGTCAAAGGTGATGAAGAAGCTATGCAAATTGTTTAAAATCTCACATATACGTACCTGGTAGTGGATCTCTATCTCTGAATGGACGTTTTAAAACGTCCTTCAGCTTTGCCCCCTGTGTGCAGCACCTGTACATAGAAGCTCTGTGACTCAGCTGCCTCCTGACAGCCAAGAACATGGAGCTTTAACCTGAGACCTTTTTTCCTGGCCTCCAGGCTTTTGATCACTCTGACAAGCTGTCAAAGTGATCACAAATGCTTGTACTATCTCCCTCTCATTACTGCCGGTCACAGAGCAGTTTACAACCACATATGGGGTGTTTCTGCAAACTTCAGAATCAGGAAAATAAATATTCAGGTTTGATTTGAGGTTTACCCTTGCTATCTTATAGGAAAAATGAATTAAAAACTGAAAATCTGCAAAAAAAAAATATATTTTTAAATTTCACCTTCCTTCTGTTTTAATTCTTGTGGGAAATCTAAAGGGTTAACAAACTTTGTAAAAATAAATTTTGAATAGTTTGAGGGGTGTAGTTTCTAAAATGGGGTGATTTATGGGTGGTTTCTATTATGTAAGCCTCACAAACTGATTTCAGAACTGAACTGGTCCTTAAAAAAGTTGATTTTGCAAATTTGAAAAAATTGCGTCTAAAATTCAAAATCTTCTACTGTCCTAAAAAAATAAAATGACACTACTAAAATGATGCCAACATAAAGTAGACATATGGGGAATGTAAATTGAAAAGTAGTTTATGGGGTATCACTATCTGTCTTAAAAGCAGAGAAATTCAAATTTAGAAAACAGTGAATTTTTTCTAATTTTCGTTAACTTGTGGATTTTTTTATAAATAAAATTAAAACATATCGACTCAAATTTACCATTAACATGAAGTACAATGTGTCATGAGAAAACAGTCTCAGAATCGCTAGGATAAGTAAAAGCGTTCCAAAGTTATTACCACATGAAGTGAAACATGTCAGATTTGCAAAATTAGGCCTGGTCAGGAAGGGGGTAAATGGCCCAGATCTGAAGTGGTTAACAAAACTTTGAAACATATGTTAAAGAGAGTGGTGGGAAAAGATGGTCGTGACTGGGATCATTTGTTACCCTACCTGATGTTTGCCATTAGGGAAGTGCCCCAAGCGTCCACGGGATTCTCTCCTTTCGAGTTAGTCTATGGGCGTCACCCAAGAGGTCTACTGGATATTGAAAAGGAGACATGGGAGAATGAGTCTACCCCATACAGGAGTGTGATTGAGCATGTAGCACAAATGCAGGACCGTATAGCCACGGTAATGCCCTTAGTAAGGGAACACCTCCAGAGGGCGCGAGAGGCCCAAAGTAGAGTTTACAACCGCTCTGCGAGAATCAGAACATTTAACCCAGGCGACAGGGTCCTCATATTAATTCCCACCGTAGAGAGTAAGTTCCTGGCGAAGTGGCAGGGTCCCTATGAAATTGTGGAAAAGGTCGGTGAAGTAAACTATAAGGTGCATCAACCCGGTAGAAGGAAGCCTTTCCAAGTTTATCCCAAAAACTTGATCAAGCCCTGGAAAGACAGGGAATCCTTGGTAGCGACAAATGTTGGTAAAAATCTGTCACAACCAAACCCTGCAGTCAAGATTGGTGACACCCTGTCAGGGTCACAGAAACAGGAGGCTACGGAGTTCTTGCAGAAAAATAAAGATAATTTTTCTGACCTTCCAGGGCATACACATCTCATGCGGCAAAACACATTGAAACTGAGCCTAGAAATCGAGTCAACCTCAAACCCTATAGGATACCAGAAGCCTGTAGGGAGGCGATGTCCGCCGAGGTAAAGCGTATGCTTGGTTTGGGGGTAATTGAGGTCTCACAGAGTGAGTGGTCCAGCCCAGTTGTGTTAATTCCCAAACCCGATGGAACTTGGAGGTTCTGTAATGACTTCAGGAAATTGAATGAGATCTCCAAGTTCGACGCTTACCCTATGCCCAGGGTAGATGAGTTGATTAAAAGGCTGGGTAATGCCAGGTACATCACTACTCTTGATCTGACAAAAGGCTATTGGCAAATTCCCCTTACTGATCAGGCTAAAGAAAAAACGTCATTCTCCACCCCTGATGTCTGTTCCAGTATGTAGTGATGCCATTCGGATTACATGGGGCACCTGCAACTTTTCAGAGGTTGATGGACTTGGTCCTGCGGCCCCATCGTGATTACTCAGCGGCCTACCTCGACGATGTGGTCATTTTTAGCACCGATTGGGAAAGTCACCTCTGTAAAGTTCAAGCTGTCTTAGATGCCATAAGTGATGCCGGTTTGACTATAAATGCAGAGAAATGTGCTTTAGCCCTAGAAGAGGCCAAATACTTAGGCTACGTTATTGGGAGAGGGTTGATTAAGCCACAGCTAAATAAAATTGAGGCAATACAGAATTGGCCTACACCTCTGACAAAGAAACAGGTCAAAGCTTTCCTTGGTATTACAGGCTATTACCGTAGGTTTGTACCAAACTTTGCCTCAGTTGCAGCCCAGTTGACGGATCTGACAAAGGGTGGAAAGTCAACCATTGTGAGATGGTCTCCAGAAGCCGAGAAGGCTTTCCAAAGCCTTAAGTCTGCCTTATGCCAACAACCTGTGCTGATGATCCCCGATTTTAGGTGAAAATTTCTGGTGCAGACAGATGCCTCTAACACAGGGTTAGGTTCAGTGCTCTCACAGGTTGGGAATGGTGAGGAGCATCCGGTCATGTACTTGAGTAGGAAGCTATCCCCGGCAGAGAAAAATTATGCCATTGTCGAAAGAGAATGTCTAGCAGTGAAATGGGCCCTAGAGTCCCTGAAATACTACTTGCTAGGCAGGAAATTTAGGTTGGTGACAGATCATGCCCCCCTAGCATGGATGAAACTAAACAAAGAGAAAAATGCAAGGGTGACCAGGTGGTTTTTGTCCCTACAAAACTTTAATTTCACTGTGGAACACTGACCGGGGAAGTTACAGGAGAATGTTGATGCCTTGTCAAGGGTGCATTGTTTGTGGAGCCAAAATGCTCAGCCCTCCGGTCTGGAAAAGAGGAAACCAGGGAAGCACTGTAGTTTCCAGCAAGCATAGTTGCTGGAGACTTCTTTGTTTAATTTGTTTGGGCCTGTTTTTTTTTGGGATGAATGGCAGGTCTGGTAGCGGGGCTGTTCATCCCACGTCCTCCACTCCAGGTTTTGGGTTGGAGTCAGGCACCACAGGTGCAGGGGCCTGGATTATTAGCAGGTCCATAAAGCCTGCCAGGTTCACAGACACATGTGTGGTTGGGTGCAGCTTGGAGCCAAAAGCTGCTGGCCTTAGGACACATGTCTGAAACCTTCTGAGGTAAAGGAAATCTTATGGACTACATTATTTTGTTTATCTGCTTTGAAAGTACCTGTGTTACAGTGTGGAATGAACTGTTTATGCCGGAAATAAACGTCCACTTCTTCAGTTAAAAAAGTCTGCTATGTGAACTGTGTCCAACACACCAACCCCTTTGGGACGATCCCTTACGAGTAATAAAATAACATTCACCGTATGTCATTATATGTGATATTTCGTAAATGTCATTTTATTTCTTTTGGATGTTAGAAGGCAATTTTTTTTTTTACATTTTTAAGAAATTTTCCTTAGCTGACTTTTTTAAGGACTCCAGGACTTCAATTATGAAGTCACTTTGTGGGGCTTACATGACAGAAACAACCCAAAATAACACCATTTTTGAAACTACACACCTCAAGCTATTCAAAACTGATTTTACAAACTTTGCTAACCCTTTAGGTGTTTCACGGGAATTAATGCAAAATGGAGGTGCATATTTGCATATTTTTCATTTTAATCCTGTTTTCTGTAACAAGGCAAGGGTTAAAGGGGTTGTGCAGCCTGTTTGTATCCTCACAATAGGTCATCAATATATGATCGTCAGGGGTCTGACACCCTACACCCCCACCGATCAGCTGTTTGAAGAGGAGGCAGCACTCCATGGGATCGTTGCTTCTTCTTTATTACACTGTCTGTCATCTTGGAAGTGCAGTGTAATTACAAGTACTTGGTCCATTCACCTGAATGGAGCAAGTACTTGTAATTACACTACGTCACTTCTCCAGGTGAGACAACACATAGTGCAATGAAGAGAAAGTAGCGTTGGCATGGAGCGCTTCCTCCTCTTTGAACAGTTGATCGATGGGGGTGCGGGGTGTGAGGTGTCTGAACCTCGCCAATCAGATATTGATGACCTATGCTGGGGATAGGTCTTCAATATAAACATGTTGCACAACCCATTTTTTTTTTTTAAATCAGATCAATTTTATTGACACGAAACAATTTACAAGCAAACAGTGAATTGTATTGTCATATCATCAAATATACCAGTTTGATATATATCACTTTTGTCATGTCTTAATTATTTTACAATAATCAGAATCCCTACCCCAGCCCATTCCCCACCCTCCCTCCCACAACATACTCTATACCCACCCCTCCCGTACTCACTCTGGCATGAGACAGACACCTGACCCTATATACTTAAATTGTGATGGGACTATGTATTATCCAACTACTCCATAGTTTCTCAAACTTTTGTGGACAACCTCTCTTTAAAAATACAGCTTTCTCATATATCAGCAAATTATAAACCTTCAAATGGAATTCTTCAAGCGTTGGAGGACATGCCTGAATCCAATGTAAGGCAATTAGTTTACGAGCTATATACAAGAGTATTCCCAATGCTACTTTTGTATACTAATCCGTCCCAATTGAGGAGACAAGTCCCAAAATACAAAGTTTTGGATCTTTATCAAACCTTACTGAGAATACCCGACATAAAATCTCTAGTATACCCACCCAGAATTCTTCTAATCTTGGGCATGTCCATAACATATGAAATAAATCAGCAGGTTCTGCTAAACATCTAGGACAACTAGCATCTGGTCTAACACCTATTTGTTGTAGAAATATTGGTGTCGTATAAACTCAGTGAATAATAAATAATTGGGACAATTTCCCCTGTTCACTCAATTATACCAGTGGCACTGCCTCTAGAACATCGTTCCACTGAACCTGTGACATCTCCCCCACATCCTTTTCCCATTTCTTCATCCGTACCAATGGGTGGGTATCCAGAAACTCATCCAACAATTGAATACTGTATATCATAGAGATCAGTCTTTTACTATCTCCCTTAGAGAGTATTATTTTAAGGATTGCCTCCATTTTAACTATATTAGTACCTTTTTTAATTGTAGTGTCAAATGCATGGCGTATTTGAAGATATTGGTAAAAACACAAGTGTGGGATATGAAATAACTCCTGTAAATTAGTAAACGTTTTAAATATACCTTTATCCAGTAGGTAACTCAACCTAAGAATCCCCTTGTTCTTCCACTCACTCAAATTAGACAGTGAAAGGAACTCCGGTAAAATGGAGTTGTTCCGTAATGGAGCCATCTCACAAGCGCCTGAAATACCGCTAAACTGCTTAATTTTATTCCACACTTTTTTCATGAGACCTACTATAGGTAATTTGCCTTCCAAGAAAGAAATCTCCGCTCCCTCCAGGATCCACATTAGATCCTTACCTCCTATTTTCTGTTGAAGGATCTGACTAGTCATATCAACTAACGTATATTCTGACCATCCCTTAAAATGCTGACATTGTGCTGCTAAGTAATACATCCATGGATTTGGCATATTGCATTGTCTCCAACTTTATTCTAGATTGACCCCTTTTCCAGATCAGATCCCTGAAGATGGAATTAATTCTATGGAATCTATCTAGGGGTAACCAGACAGGGGCGTTGTGTAGTAAGTACATATAAGTGTTGAGGCATCATTACCATTTTGAGAAGATTAACTCTGCCCACTACCGATAGGAATAACTTACACCATGCTTTAATCTTCACTCTGAATTTCGCCAATAGCGGATTTAAATTCAGGTCTTCAAACTCTGAGATCCTAGAGGATATCAGAATTCCCAAATACTTTATATGCTGTACTCATGGGATATTGTTAGCAATGGCCGTATCAGATACCATTTGTAACACAATCCCTTTAACAGCGAAACAAGCCTCAGTAATCATTACCCTAGTTCTGCAGTTTACAGAAACACCCCATATGTGGTCGTAAAAACACCACGTTTAGTATTTATGGACACACCATGTTTAGTATTTGGCGCCGGCGTTGTGAAGGAAGGACGCTCGCCGGCTGCCGACTTCTTACTGTGCCGAATATCTGGAAGACATCAGTAGGCATTTCTCTACAGGGAGTGTCTTCTTCCAGGTGTATTGTGATGTATTAGGCGCAGGTGCAGTAAGGAAGTCAGCATCCGGCGAAAATTGTATAGTTTATTTCATATTTTACTAATTTTGGACTGTAAAAGTGTGTTATGTGGAGTAATTTTTATGTCATTGTATTCCAAGAGTCATAACCTTATTTTTCTGGCAGCGTAGCAGAATGAGGGCTTGTTTTTTTTTTTGCAAGATGAGTTAGAGTTTTTTTACCACTATTTTGAGGTACATACTGTATAAGTTATTGTCTTTGAAAGAAGTACATTTTAGTAAAGTTAATGCCATGCAACATATCCATATGATATATACACTACATTATATTATCCCAAGCTGCTCAGCAAAAAGATATGCTCAGATGTGGTAACAGAAATAAGCTTTAAACATGGATATGGCAGAAGAGCCAAGTACGTACACTCAGTAATAGAACCAAGCTCATGTAAACATAAAATATCTGAACCAAACTGAGCACTAAGAAATGCTAACAGAACCATGCTCAGAACTATCATACACTAACAGATGGCATCATAACCAAGCTCTGCGCATAGGATGCGATATCAGAACCAAGCTCTGTGTATAGATAAGATAACAGAACCAAGCTCAGTGCATAAAGACTGTAACAGAACCATGGTCTGTGAATAGAGGCGGTAAAAGAAACAAGCATAGAGACGGTAACAGAACCAAGATATGTGCATAGATACAGTAAGAACCAAGCCTATGCATGCATACGATAATGGAATCAAGCTCTGTGCTTCAATACAGTAACAGAACAAAGCTCATTTAGATAAAGCAACAGAATTCAGTGTTAAATATGTGCCCAACCATACCAACCAGCACATAAAAAAGTCATACTGCAGTTACATGTGTTCTATTACATTGCATGCAACTGCCACAGAAATTTTTCATTTTGATGGGAAATTTGTCTGCTGTTCCATGCAACTCATTGCAGTTTTGTTTCTTATGAAATCACTAAGTTGCATGCAGCCTCGGTCTATCTCCAAAATACATTCCCTTTTACTTCACATTTGGGAGATTGTTTTCCCCTACATGTTTTTAGATCAAAAGGAGGACTAGAGTGTGTTTTTAAGAAAAAGAAAAACCATTCCTAAGAAAATATTAGTGAACATTTCCTTTCCCCTTTGAGTCACACTTAGATGCTTCATTTGAGATGTGATGTAGGGAAGAGGAGATCTCTCTGGGTCCTAATAGTGAATTATGGAGCTATATTAAAAGTCCCAGGATCTCCTCCATCCAGGCATACAGACAATTGCACACACAGCCTCATGCACATGACTGTATTAATATTTTGTCCCGCAAACTATAGAACTGCAAAATACAGATACCTTCAGTGTGTGCTCCACATTTTTCTCACTGCCACTTGAAATAACTATTCTTGTCCGCAATACATAACAGAATAGGAAATGTTCTATAATTTGCAGAGTAGACATAGGAATGCAGACAGCACATAGATGACATCTGTGTAAATGAAAGGGTATATGTGCTATCTGCTTGAAATGTGGCTAGCACACAAATCAAAAATAAGGTTGTGTGCATGAGGCCTGAGATGCATGTTTTCACACACACATAACCAACTTTCATGCTATCTTTTTACACACAAGCATAGTACATTAACATAGTTTGTAAGGCCGAAAAAAGACATCTGTCCATCCAGTTCAGCCTGTTTTCCTACAAGTTGATCCAGGAGAAGGCAAAAAAAAACCCTGTGAGGTAGAAGCCAATTTTCCTCACTTTAGGGGGAAAAATTCCTTCCCGACTCCAGTCAGGCAATCAGAATAACTCCCTGGATCAACGACCCATCTCTAGTAACTATAACCTGTAATATTATTACCCTCCAGAAATACATCCAGGCCCTTCTTGAACTCTCTTAGTGAACTTACCATCACCACCTCCTCAGGCAGAGAGTTCCATAGTCTCACTGCTCTTACCGTAAAGAATCCTCTTCTATGTTTATGTACAAACCTTCTTTCCTCCAGACGCAGAGGATGTCCCCTCGTCACAGTCACAGTCCTCGGGATAAATAGATGATGGGAGAGATCTCTATACTGACCTCTGATATATTTATACATAGTTATTAGATCTCCCCTCAGTCATCTTTTTTCTAAAGTGAATAACCCTAATTTTGATAATCTTTCTGGGTACTGTAGTCCACCCATTCCAGTTATTACTTTAGTTGCCCTCCTCTGAACCCTCTCCAGCTCTGCTATGTCTGCCTTGTTCACAGGAGCCCAGAACTGTACACAGTACTCCATATGAGGTCTGACTAGTGATTTGTAAAGTGGCAGGACTATGTTCTCATCACGGGCATCTATGCCTCTTTTGATGCAACCCATTATCTTATTGGCCTTGGCAGCAGCTGTCTGACACTGGTTTCTGCAGCTTAGTTTGCTGTTCACTAAAATTCCTAGGTCCTTTTCCATGTCAGAGTTACCCAATGCTTTACCATTTAGTATGTACTGGTGACTTGCATTATTCCTTCCCATCTGCATAACCTTACATTTGTCAGTGTTAAACCTCATCTGCCACTTTTCTGCCCAAGCCTCCAGTCTATCCAGATCCTGCTGTAGCAGTGCACTGTCCTCCTCTGTGTTAATTACTTTACACAGTTTAGTGTCATCTGCAAAAATTGATATTTTACTGTGCAAGCTTTCTACAAGATCATTAATAAATATATTGAAGAGAATAGGACCCAATACAGACCCCTGTGGTACCCCACTAGTGACAGTGACCCAATCTGAGTATGTACCGTTAATAACCATCCTCTGTTTTCTATCACTAAGCCAGTTACTTACCCACATACAGACATTTTCTCCCAGGACAAGCATTCTCATTTTGTATACTAACCTTTTATGTGGTACCGTGTCAAACGCTTTGGAGAAGTCCAAATATACAACATCCATTGAGTCGCCGCGGTCAAGTCTAGAACTTACCTCCTCATAGAAACTGATTAAATTGGTTTGACATGACCGATCCCTCATGAAGCCATGCTGATATGGAGTTATTTGCTTATTTTCATTGAGGTACTCCAAGATAGCATCTCTCAGAAAACCTTCAAACAGTTTACCCACAACAGAAGTTAAACTTACCGGCCTATAGTTTCCAGGCTCTGTTTTTGGACCCTTTTTGAATATTGGCACCACATTTGCTATGCGCCAATCCTGTGGAACACTCCCCGTCAGTATAGAGTCCTTAAATATCAGAAATAAGGGTCTGTCGATTACATTACTTAATTCTCTTAGGATACGGGGGTGTATGCCATCCGGTCCTGGTGATTTGTCTATCTTAATATTTTTAAGACGTTGCTGCACCTCTTCCTGGGTCAGAGAGGACACTTTTAAAGGGGAATTTACTTTTATACTCTGCATTTCATCTGACATTTTATTTTCCTCAGTGAATACAGTGGAGAAAAAGTTATTTAGTAGCTTCGCTTTCGCCTCATCGCTCTCTGCTACTCCCCCCTCATTACTCTGTAAGGGGCCGACACCTTCAGGTTTATACTTTTTAGTATTTATATAATTGAAGAACATTTTAGGGTTCGTTTTACTCTCTTTGGCGATTAATCTCTCGGTCTCTAGTTTGGCTGTTTTTATGTGTCTTTTACATATTCTATTTTTTCCTTATAGTTTTTCAATGTTTCCTCACTCCCCTCCTGTTTTAGTGATTTAAATGCTTTCTTTTTGTCATTTATTGCTTTCTTTACAGTTCTATTTATCCACATTGGTTTTTTCTTGTTTCTTATTATTTTATTCCTATATGGTATGTACCTCTCACAATCAGATATTAGGATGCTTTTAAAAATATCCCATTTTGTGGCTGTATTTTTATTTTTGAGGACTTTGTCCCAGTTAGTTAGGCCTATGGCCTCTCTTAGTTGGCTAAATTTAGCTTTTTTGAAGTTTGGTATTTTTGTTCCTCCCTGAAGAAACGCTCTTTTGAATGACAATTGGAAGGTTATTATGTTATGGTCACTGTTTCCCAGGTGTCCCCCAACCTGCACACCTGTTGTTCTGTCAGGTCTATTGGTTAATACTAAGTCCAGTATGGCCGTCCCTCTAGTGGGGTCCTGAACCAGTTGGGAAAGGTAATTGTCTTTGGTTATTTCCAAGAACCTGTTTCAGTACAGGTTTCAGTTTCCCAGTCTATATCTGGGTAGTTAAAGTCCCCCATAATAACGACCTCATTATGATTTGCCGCCTCGTCTATTTCATTTAGAAGTAGATTTTCTGTGGTCTCTGATATATTGGGTGGTTTATAATAAACCCCTATTAGTATTTTATTATTGTTTTTGGCTCCATTTATTTCTACCCACAGTGACTCCACATCTTTATGTCCCTCACTTATATCTTCCCGGAGTGTGGGCTTTAGGCATGACTTTACATAAAGGCAGACCCCTCCCCCTCTCCGGTTTTGACGATCCTTTCTAAAAAGATTGTAACCCTGTACATTAACTGCCCAGTCATAGCTATCATCCAGCCATGTCTCAGTTACTCCCACTATGTCATAGTCCTCCTCACACATCACTAATTCCAGTTCACCAGTTTTATTAGCTAGGCTTCTGGCATTAGTGTACATACAATTAAGAGGTTGATGTATATTTCTTACCCTACACCTTTCCTTCTGATCTGTTCTAGTTCCTCCTTCCATTCCTCCCCCAGTTCCATTACCTTGCCCCAGGTCTCTATCTGCACTATCTTCCCCTCCTATAATGTAGTTACCCTCCCCCCCAGTCCCTAGTTTAAACACTCCTACAGCCTTCTAGCCATCTTCTCCCCCAAAACAGCTGCCCCTTCCCCATTGAGGTGCAGTCCATCCCTACGGTAGAGCCTGTAGCCCACAGAGAAGTCGGCCCAGTTCTCCAGGAACCCAAACCCCTCCTTCCTACACCAGTTCTTGAGCCACTTGTTTACCTCCCTAATCTCCCGCTGCCTTTCTTGTGTGGCTCGTGGTACAGGCAGTATTTCGGAAAACACTACCTTGGAGGTCCTTGCCCTAAGCTTATGCCCTAGATCCCTAAAATCATTTTTAAGGACACTCCCCCTACCTCTAACTTTGTCATTGGTACCGATATGGACCATGACTGCTGGATCTTCTCCAGCCCCTCCCAGTAATCTGTCAACCCGATCCACGATGTGCCGAACTTGAGCGCCTGGAAGGCAGCACACCATCCGACGATCCCGGTCTTTGTGACAGATTGCCCTCTCTGTACCCCTAATAATGGAGTCTCCCACTACCAGCACCTGTCTGGCCTGCCCTGCTCTCCTGGCCCCCTGCTTACTGGAGCTGACATTCCCCTGACTGGCAGAGGAAGTGTCCGGCTGCAGCAGTGCTCTCCCTGAAGTAACATCCCCCTCATCTGCCAAACTTGCAAACTTGTTGGGGTGTGTCAGATCAGGGCTAGCCTCCCTGGCACTTTTCCCTCTAACCCGCTTTCTAACTGTTACCCAGCTAGCTGCCTCACTTTCCTGGGCCTCCTCACTACCACCCTCCCCCACATCTACCCCATAGAGTGCTTTCTCACTGAGCAGCAAACTCTTCCAAATTGTCAGTGCTTCTCAGCGTTGAAATTCGCCCGCTTAGATACACGATGTGCGATTCCAAGCGGACAATTTGCTCACATTTTGAACAAATATATGCACCCTTAAACGGCTGTTCCAGGACTGCATACATCAGACAAGATGTGCACTGGACTGCGCTGTCAATGATGGAAGCATACGATTATATTTCTATTTTTCCCCAGGCTGCAATAGTGACGTATTGTTGTGGTTGCAACCGTCAAATCACATACACCACTGAGACCAGAGTTTGGCTGCAGCGGTATATGGGGCGTCACCACTGCAACCTCAACAATATATAGCCTAGGGAAGAATAGAAAGTGGTAGTGCTGGATTGGAGAGTAGTGGGAAGATGAGTTTATTTTATTATTTCATTCATGTTCCTGCCATTGCCCCAAAAAGAAATATAACTTGGAAACCCAGTGTACCACACTACTATTTTATGGTAGTTGTGGTGATGTGTACAGTATGGTGCACGGTAGATGTATGATGGGGGGGGGGGGGGATGTATCTCACCCAGTTGTTCAGTTTAGCTGGGTGAGATAACTGAATTCCTGAAGTGGTGCTACTTCAGCAAGGTATAGCTTGCTGGAGATTTTGTTTAAAGTTGTATGGGCTGGATTTCTTGGATAGGGAGACAGGTTGGTAGTGGGAGTCTTCCAGTCCACACCCTTAGTCCACTACACAGATTACCTTTAACCTGAGGTGATCGCAGGTGAGGCCTGCTGTAATCAAGGGGAGATAAAACAACCCTCTGTGTATGTCTAGGGGAAGAAGTGATCCTAAAGAGAGGGGAGCCTGATGACCGTGTGTGAACGGCATTTTTAGAGGTGAGTCAGGGAGAATCTGTATTAGATAGAGCCCAGATGGGCAGATGTTTGTTTGGTTTATGTTTTTGGTGCTGGTGCTGAAGTAATAAAGCACTATTTGGACTTGAACCCTGTTGTCTGAAGAGGAATCTGTGATTGCAACTCCCCCTGTGAGAAAGTGATCCCTTACATAGTGCCTTTATGTTTCTACACATAAAGGCACACTTTTATATACAACATGCACAGGCAGGCATTTTTACCCACATAGACACACATTAAGGCTTGGTCTACACAGCAACATTGGCCTGTGACACATGTTTCACAGCAATGTGGTACTACATTATTAAGGCATCAAAACTACATAGACCCTTAAAATGTCAATCTTCAATGTTATCTCTCATTATCTCCCTGAAAATAATATAAATTCATATAATAGTGAAGATACTAAATTTAACCAGTGCTGAACACCTCAGTACCATACATTTATCAATATAGCATCAACCATCCTTTCAACTGGTTTAATGTAGGCGGAGGCAATGAGGGTGTCCTGGGTTACATAAGGGTGATACCGTATTAATGCTTAGTCCTAATATGGCCCTATCTATATCCTTTGCCCAGGGACAACTCCTAGTGGTGGAGATTCCCTGTCCTCGAGCCTAACCTATTAACCCTATTTAACCCTACAGCCTTGCCATGCCTCATTTATCTCTAATTATATAAGCCTCTATTAACCTCGACGCGTTTCCCCCTTCTCAGGGTTCCTCAGGAGGCAATACTTAACAATGGCATATGTTCATAAACAAATTAGTGAAAGGTTATCATACGCTTAACTCAATACAGTTTCATAGTGTGTAATCTAATGGGAAATTCCCCTGATTATTAGATTAACATTGCGTATGTGATAACCAACATGTGTAAGGTGAGAAAATTATGTTTTAATTTCAACACATTAGATGTATGGGAAGAGGCACTTATCTGCAATGTTCAGATGAGGATCACCTAAAGTACTCACAGTCACTCCAGATGCCGGATAAGTGACCTAGTACAACAATCCTATTAGATGTGTCACATTTTGTCTACATGATGTGGTTAGCCTAATAAATGAATACTCACTGTCAATGGTGTCTCCTCCAAATCCTGTCTCTCCCCAAATGGCCTCAAATGGTCTGAAAGGTAACTCAATCAAAGGATATGAGGTTTATAAACCCTCCTTAATGAGTTCTCTCCCTCCCCCATCTCTGTTTAAACTTATTCAGAGCCGCCCTAGAATGTCAATTCCGGCGTGTATAGACACTTCCGGTCACGAGTATCCTCCGTTTGGAACGCATCTAGGTCAGACGACCCGAACGTCCGTTATTTAGATCGCAAATGCACAACGTTTAGTCACATGGGCTGTCCATGGTCATGTGACCGTATATCAAATTTGGTACGCAAGTTTGATACAACAGTATGGAACACAAGTTTAATATGCAAGTTAGAACGCAAGTTCGGAACGCAAATGCCAGATGCTCTGAAGGCCCTTGACAGTAATCCTAAATGGATCCCTTATCATTTAGTGACAGCCTGTTCATTTATAATGTTCCTAAGTATTACAAAAAGGGGGGGGGAATTTCTGAGGCCTAAATCAATCTCTCATACCACCAAACACTTGATACTTATTTTCTACTGGTTGTTCAGCTATTAATATTAGATACCATGATATGCAAATCACATGAGGATCTACCAATACATTATAAGATCTGTGATAAAAACATTCGGGCACTTCTTGTGCCTCAGGCTTAGCTAGGAACATATTGTATCAAGTACAGAATCCATCTCAAGGAGCATATACTCAAAGGAAACTACTAAAGGTAATGCGGTACTACAGTTAAGTGAATGGGGTGACTGTCGAGTCACAACCCCATTCACTTTTATTTGTTGCAATGTAGCATTGTGTTGCTGCAATTTTTGGCTGAACAGTGTGTGTTGTGAGCCAAAATTGGTGTGTAGCGCAAGCCCCAACACACTTCACAGACAGGTACAATTTTACATGAGAAGGCATGGCTTTAGGGCTCATGCACATGAACGTATTTTCTTTCCGTGTCCGTTCCGCTTTTTTTGGTGGACTGTATGCTGAACCATTCATTTCAATGGGTCCACAAAAAAATGGCAGGTACTGTGTGCATTCCATTTCCATATGTCCGTATTTCCGTCCGCAAAAAAATAGAACATGTCCTATGATTGTCCGCATTACGGACGAGGATAGTACTGTTCTATTAGGAGCCAGCTGTTCCGTTCCGCAAAGTAATGAATGAACACGGACGTCATCCGTATCCGACATCGGTTTGTACCACAAATGTCTTTGTGAAATCAGGAGTGATGAGTACTGGCTCTCTGCAGAGGATTAACTTCAGTCTTTGGAATGCTCCCTCAGCCTCTTCACTCCATTTAAACATGACAGATCTACTTCCCTTGGTCAGATCTGTTAAGGGCGCTGCTATAGTGGCGAAGTTAGGGATAAATCTGCGGTAATAGCCCACAATACCCAAAAGAGCTCTCACCTGCATTTTGGTCACTGGCCATGGCCAATTTTGGATGGCTTCTACTTTGTTGACCTGGGGCTTTATGACACCTCTTCCTATTATATACCCCAGATAACGTGCCTCCTCCAGACCCAACGCACATTTTTTTGGGTTTGCAGTCAAACCTGCAGCCCTGAGGGAGTCTACCACTGCTTGCTTTCCCAGTCTTCACTAAAAAGGATAATGTCGTCTAAATAAGCAGAAGCATACCTGCGATGGGGCTTAAGGATGATATCTCATAAACTCATTGCGGACAGGGACTCTTGCTCTTTTTATGGCTTTAGCAAATTAACGTAGTAGATTTGCTCAGGCTTCCTCCTCCCGGGCTGGTACACTTTATCGGTTACTTCCCCCACCTTCTCAACAACCTCATAGGGCCCGTGCCATCTCTCCAAAAACTTGCTTTCTACTGTCGGCACCAAGACCAGCACTCGGTCACCCGGCTTAAAGGTTCTGACCTTAGCCGACCTGTTATACACTCGACTCTGGGCCTCTTGTGCTTGCTCTATGTGGGCCTTTACTATGGGCATAACTGCCGCTATCCGGTCCTGTATGAGGGTGATGTGTTCGATAACACTTTTGTATGGGGTGTGTTCCTGCTCCCAGGTCTCCTTGGCAATGTCCAGGAGCCCACGAGGGTGTCGGCCATATACTAGCTCAAATGGAGAGAACCCGGTGGAGGACTGGGGAACCTCACATACTGCAAACATAAAATATGGCAATAAACAATCCTAGTCTTTACCATCCTGGCTAACCACCCTCTTTAACATGCCTTTCAAGGTCTAGCTTTCAACTAGTCCGTCAGTTTGGGGATGATATACTGACGTACGCATGTGTTTAATTTTTAACAGCTTGCACATCTCCTTCATGACCCGTGACATAAACGGGGTCCCCTGGTCTGTGAGGATCTCTTTAGGAATGCCAGTTCGGGAAAACATGTTGAACAGCTCTCTGGCATTGACCTTTGCGGAGGTGTTTCTCAGGGGTACCGCCTCGGGATACCGGGTGGCATAGTCTAATACAACCAGAATGTACTGATGCCCTCTAGCGGATTTCACTACCGGGCCAACTAGATCCATTGCAATCCTGTCAAATGGTACCTCTATGATGGGCAGCGGGACTAAGGGACTTCTGAAGTGAGACATAGGGGCCGTTAACTGACACACAGGGCATGACTCACAGTACTCTTTTACATTTCTATGTACACCAGGCCAGTAAAACCTCCGTGAGACCCGATCTAGGGTTTTCTCACAGCCCAAATGACCTCCCAATACATGCTTATGGGCCAAATCTAATACTGTTTGGCGATAGGGCTGAGGCACGACCAGCTGCTCAAGCTCCTCCCTCCATATCTTGTCTATACGGTAGAGTAGATCCTGATTGACTGCAAAGTAAGGGTACCTCGTATCAGCCCCGGGAACTTGTGAGACCCCATTGATTACAGTAACATGTTCACGGGCTCTTACCAGCAGGGGATCTCTAAGTTGGGCTGTCCCAAAATTGTACTGTGACACCTCTAAGTCCTGCATATCTGGACCCCTCCTCTAGGTCTTCCGTGTCACCTGCCAGCACCGCTAGGGGAAATTTTCCATTTTCACCTGGGGTTACCCCTACTGCTGGTACCTCTGTGTCTGGGTCATATGGCTCAAGGTTACCCCCTGACACACATTATTTTCCACATTATTAGCACACAATGTGTTTCTTCCCCCCCACAAGTCCCAAAACAATGGAAAGTCTCTTCCTAAGATCACTTCATGAACTAAAGTCTTAACCACGCCCACTTCATGGGTAACAGCACCACAAGAGGTGCCTATGGTGATATCAGCAGTGGGGTATTTCCGTGTGTCCCCGTGGATACACAACATCCCAACAGTACGTCCACTGTATACCCCAGAACTGACCAAAGACCCGTGCACGAGGGTTACCAGGCTTCCCGAGTCCAGCAGGGCTGATACTGAGTAACCCCCAATGGAGACCATGCACATTTGCGGCTCAGTCCCGGACACAGTCTCTGCAGCCAGAATGGGACGGGCGCCTGGAGGTATTGCAGTCCATGGGCTCGACGGTAAGGGGACAGTTAGCCGCTATGTGCTCCCATTCACAGCACCGCCAACACTGTATGCGACCTTGGTCTCGGTCGCGAGACCCCCGTCGTGGCCCAACTGCTGGCCCCCCCTCTGGGCCACCTCCCTGTGTAGCCTGTCTCAGATCCCGAGTAACCGGAGCAGTCTTACCAGCACCTTAAGCCGTCTTGGTGTCCCTGGCACTGCCCCTGCCTGTGGAGGTCTGTAGCAGCTCCTCAGTGGCACGATACCGCTCCACCAGGTTTACCAGCTGGTCCGCATCGGTAGCTCCTGCTTGCCCAACCCAGCGCTGTATCCGAGGCGACAAGGAACGGGTGAACTTGTCCAGGACGACCCTCTCAATGATCTGCGCTGGAGTGCACTTTTCCGGCTGTAGCCACTTCGACACTAGGTGGATCAGGTCATGCATCTGGGACCGTGGTGGAAGGTTTTCCGAGAAAGTCCAGGCGTGCACCCGCCCTGCACACACCTGCATGGTTACCCCCAACCGAGCCAGGATCTCCGCCTTTAGCTTGGAGTAGTCGCAGGAGTCCAACTCATTCAGGTCAAAGTAGGCCTTTTGGGGTTCTCCTGTTAGGTAAGGCGCCATGGCATCGACATAGCGCTTGATGGTTTTTGCGACTGCACTTGGGGACACTTTCAAAGTTTTCCCAATTTTTCGGACTGACTGACCTTCATTTCTTAAAGTAATGATGGCCACACCTTCTCATTCAAAGAGTTTTCTGTATTTTCATGACTATGAAAATTGTAGATTCACACTGAAGGCATCAAAACTATGAATGAACACATGTGGAATTATATACTTAACAAAAAAGTGTGAAACAACTGTAAATATGTCTTATATTCTAGGTTCTTCAAAGTAGCCACCTTTTGCTTTGATTACTGCTTTGCACACTCTTGGCATTCTCTTGATGAGCTTCAAGAGGTAGTCACCTGAAATGGTTTTCACTTCACAGGTGTGCCCTGTCAGGTTTAATAAGTGGGATTTCTTGCCTTATAAATGGGGTTGGGACCATGAGTTGTGTTGGGCAGAAGTCAGGTGGATACACAGCTGATAGTCCTACTAAATAGACTGTTAGAACTTGTATTATGGCAAGAAAAAAGCAGCTAAGTAAAGAAAAACGAGTGGCCATCATTACTTTAAGAAATGAAGGTCAGTCAGTCCGAAAAATTGGGAAAACTTTGAAAGTGTCCCCAAGTGCAGTCGCAAAAACCATCAAGCGCTACAAAGAAACTGACTCAAATGAGGTCCGCCCCAGGAAAGGAAGACCAAGAGTCCCCTCTGCTGCGGAGGATAAGTTAATCCGAGTCACCAGCCTCAGAAATCGCAGGTTAAAAGCAGCTCAGATTAGAGACCAGGTCAATGCCACACAGAATTCTAGCAGCAGACACATCTCTACAACAACTGTTAAGAGGAGACTGTGTGCAGCAGGCCTTCATGGTAAAAAAGCTGCTAGGAAACCACTGCTAAGGACAGGCAACAAGCTGAAGAGACTTGTTTGGGCTAAAGAACACAAGGAATGGACATTAGACCAGGGGAAATCTGTGCTTTGGTCTGATGAGTCCAAATTTGAGATCTTTGGTTCCAACCACCGTGTCTTTGTGCGACGCAGAAAAGGTGAACGGATGGACTCTACATGCCTGGTTCCCACCGTGAAGCATGGAGGAGGAGGTGTGATGGTGTGGGGGTGCTTTGCTGGTGACCCTGTTGGGGATTTATTCAAAATTGAAGGCATACTGAACCAGCATGGCTACCACAGCATTTTGCAAGCGGCATGCTATTCCATCCGGTTTGGGTTTAGTTGGACCATCATTTATTTATCAACAGGACAATGACCCCAAACACAGGCTCTAGGCTGTGTAAGGGCTATTTGACCAAGAAGGAGAGTGATGGGGAGCTACGCCAGATGACCTGGCCTCCACAGTCACCAGACCTGAACCCAATCGAGATGGTTTGGGGTGAGCTGGACCGCAGAGTGAAGGCAAAAGGGCCAACAAGTCCTAAGCATCTCTGGGAACTCCTTCAAGACTGTTGGAATACCATTTCAGGTGACTACCTCTTGAAGCTCATCAAGAGAATGCCAAGAGTGTGCAAAGCAGTAATCAAAGCAAAAGGTGGCTACTTTGAAGAACCTAGAATATAAGACATATTTTCAGTTGTTTCACACTTTTCTGTTAAGTATATAATTCCACATGTGTTCATTCATAGTTTTGATGCCTTCAGTGTGAATCAACAATTTTCATAGTCATGAAAATACAGAAAACTCTTTGAATGAGGTGTGTCCAAACTTTTGGTCTGTACTGTATATATATATATATATATATATATATATATATGTATATATATATATATATATAAGTATATTTAATCTATTTCATTTAATGTTTGTGTGTGTCGTTAAAAGATATCGAGAGTGACCTCTACAGTGCCCACCCCTTTAACAGTGACCTCCACAGCAGCCCGCCCCTTAACAGAAACATCCACAACGCCCTCCCCTTTAACTGTGACCTCCACAGCAGCTAGGGTGGCCACTGTCTTCAGCCCAGAAAGGTGGACCTCACCGGCCATTCCCCCAAACGTTAAGCAGCGCCCCCGGTCCCCCCCCCACCACTAAACATGAGGCCATGTCCCCTGGCTCTGTGAAGACACGAAGGAGAAGCTGTCTGAGCGGGAGCTACTGAAACGGTGGACATCCCTACGTCTGTCCAGGCACTGCGCCGGACAGAGGACAGGGAGCCAGAAAACCGGACTGTCCAGCTTAAAGCCGGACATCTGGCCACCCTAACATCAGCCTGCAATCCCTGTCGGCTGCGGAGTGAGAGGGGGCGTGGCCTGACCGGGTCAGGGGCGTGATGTAGTGGGACCTGGAGGTGGGGCTTTTAAGTCCTTCTTTTGAGGGTGGCCTGAATTATAGGTCTATGCCATAGTAATTTAGGAGGAATCACAGTGGGTAGCAGTAGAAGAAAACATCTTTTATTGCTACTGAACGGTAACTATGTGAAATTTACATTATATGAGGTAATGATTTATGATTAGTTAGTCTAAAACATAAAGTATATTTATGGTAACTGGAATACCCCTTCCCTTTCAATACCGGAGGTTTTTTCGGTTATGCATTTTCGTTTTGCGCTCCCTGCCTTCAAACAGCCATAACTGTTTTATTTTTCTGTTGACATAGCTGTATGAGGGCTTGTTTTTTGCGGGACAAGGTGTACTTTCCAACGCCACCATTTAATATTGCATATGGTGTGGTGGGAAGCGGGAAAAAAATCCAAATCGGGTGAAATTGCAAAAAAAACACTATTCCGCTACGGGTTTCTTATTTACAGCGTTCGATGTTCATTAAAACTGACCAGTTACTTTCATTCTACTGGTCAGTACGAATCCGGCAATACCTAATAAGTGTAGTTTTTCCTGCGTTTTGATAGTGACAAAATAATTAGAAAGTTGCCCTTTTTTTTTTTCCTTGTCATATCTTGACCCCTATAACTTTTTGTTATTTATGTGTACGGAGCTGTATGGGGGCTCATTTTTTGTGGGGCGATCTGAAGTTTTTATTGATACCATTCTGGGGTGTGTATGACTTTTTGATCACTTTTTATTTAATTTTTTTTAGAAAAAATCCGACAAAAAACGGCGAATCGCCATTTGGACGCTTTTTTCCGCCATACAATTCGCCGTATTGGAATTTTTTTTTTTAAATTGGTCACGGTGATACCCATGATGTCTATATTTATTGTTATTTAGGTATTTATTTTTTACTTATACGGAAAGGGGGGTGATTTGAACTTTTATATATTTTTTATTTTTTATATATTTTTTAACATTTTTTTAATTTTTTTGTGCTTATTTTAAAGCTCAAATATGAGCTGATATATTGTGTTTTTTTTTTTCTTTATGAGCAATCAGGGATTTACTAGCTTGAGATAAATCCAAGAATTGCTCATTTCTTATCCTGGTCTGCCATCTAGTGGCCACAATAAGAATTGCACTTTGAAAGCTGTAAACCTCATAAGCGAGGTTTACAGCTTTCAGATCGTGTACAGACACCCCGATTGGCCATACGGGGTGTCTGTACACCACCCGGAAGCGTACGCTTCCGGGTAAAGACGCAACTAGATGCCGTAATCACGTGTGATCACGACATCTAAAGGCCCAGCAAGACGCCGGCGATCGGGTAAGTAGCTGCAAGTCTCTGCTGTTAGAAACAGCAGAGACTTGCCGGCCATGACACCCGCCGCACTTGCGAGCGGGCGCCATGTGCCCGCATCGCCCCAGCGCCGTACATGTACGCCGCTGGTACTGTAAGGGTTAAAAGTGTTATCCACAGCACTCTTTAAAGCAGACCTACAGCAGTGAACTGGCTGTGTTATGAAAACCTGTTGTGTGTGGAGACTAACTTCCTGTGAGCTTCTATTGGTTGATAAGGGTCATGTGACCAGGCTTCTATTGGCTAATGCATTTTTTGGGAATATCTCAGGAACGGTACGTCCTGGAGAGCTGAGACCCGTTCAAAAACCTTCCTGGACACCTGATGTACCTGTGTGCCAAATTTCCTGATTGTAGCTGCGACGGTGCAGATTCCTTTAGCGGACATACACACACACACACATACACTCAGCTTTATATATTATATATATATCTATCTGAGTGTATGTATGTCCGCTAAAGGAATCCGCACCGTTGCATTTACAATCATGAAATTTGGCACACCAGGTACTTCAGGTGTCCGGGAAGGTTTTAGACCAGGTCTCGACTCTCTAGAACGTACCATTCCTAAGATATTCCCAAAAAATGCAAATATGATCACCATCACATGACCTACATTAGCCAATAGAAGCCTGCAGGTCTTT